>JAZHYW010036088.1:0-27390 GCA_037355805.1 Ixodes ricinus | reverse complement strand
CACTAGGTGTATTAGCGTTGATGACATTGTGACGTCACATGCAATCACGACTTCTCACCGCGAATCACGTGACACCGTGACGTACTCGATTGTCATGAGGCCCGAGTCGAGTGCTTGAGTTCTTCACAATTAGCATCGCCAAACATTCGGGTATTGGCTCTTTTTCAATCAAAGATGAGAATAGCCGAACTCTAACAATGTCTGAAGCTCAACCCATGGTTTATTCTTTGCCAGCCCCAGCGCATGATCATGATGAACACTGGTGGTATACCATTAGCGTCAGATAACATCGCCGCTTGTTCTCATAACGAGTTGAGGAGGGGAAAGCTATTTCTTTGCTTTATCTTTTCTGCGTCTACCATTGAACGGAGAGGAAGACTAATGGGTGTTATTCGCAAGTTATCAACGTCAGTGAATTAGCTCTTAGCGGTACTTACTGAAAGTACAAGAATTGTTGCACGTCGTATTTTACATGTACACATCATTGAGGCACTCAAACATGTTTTCATTGTTGCTGAACTGTCTCAGAAAGTGGTCCGGAGAATAGTAGCATTGAAAGGACTAAATATGGTTTATTAATCTGACGATAAATACAACTACAAATGTGTACAGCAGAAATACCTGAAAAAAAATGCTAGTGGTCTTAGAGGGAGAGCCGAACGTTGGCAGCCGCTCGAATTCTCGTAGTTTTTGTTTAAAACTTTACAGTGTTTGGGTGCGAAATAAAAGAAATGGCGAATTACTGATAACGAATGACACGAATATAATTGTCAAATTGGCACCCCCAAACGGAGGAGGGTGTCCATGAGAAGTAAAAAGTATTATCTGGATGAGCTTGTAAAAAGAAAAGGGGGGGGGGGTAGTTTTAAAGTTCCTCTGCTCCGCATCTTCGGCACAGTCCAGACAGCGTGATCCCTCAAAACTACTTCCTTCACAAAATCACTCCTGTCAGAAAGCGCGTTTTCGTGGTGCCAGACGCTCGCGCCGTTCCTCACGACCCTCCACCAAACGAAAATATTTTTTTGTTTCTGAATACATGAGTTGCACTGAGCGCGAACCTTCTGCAGCGTGCATTGTGCAGCACGGGTACGGGATTTGATTTTCTCAGCAAAAAGAAATCTCAATGTCCAGTAGCATATATTGCGATGATGTCACGTGCAAACCATGTTAAACAGATCAATATTCTGGTGAAATGTGATGTTTTCAACACAATACTCCGTTTCACTTTAAGTGTGAGCGTAGCAGAAGGCTACAAGAGCGAGGCCCGGACTTTCAGCGTCCTTGCCAAGCACGTGCACGCACTCGTGCAGTGCAAGCACTGTTCGCGCTTGTTAGCATCGGCTGCGTCTGAACTAACCGCTCATTCACGCTGGAAGCGGATCCGCGTTCGCAAAGCGGTTGCGAACGCGGTGCTTGGCAGGGATGCTGAAAGCCGAGCCAGCGCCAGTATGGCTGCGTCTGCACTCGAAGACATTATGCAATTACCGGATCGTTATAGACGCTTTAGCGGCCCGTTCACACATGAAGCGGAGCGCCGCTAAGCGTAGCGCGTACTGCGCTAAGCGCGTGCTGACGGGAGCGTTCACCAGCTTTATCTCACCGTCACAACTGTTGCTCACGGCAGCACGATCAGTAGTTGACGGCACGTGCGGAGCGCTGCATTAGCTTCGTACTGCATCTGTAGAGACCGACCTATACACACGCGCCAGAACACAGCCGCCATGGCTGACCTCTCTCTTGTTTTACCGAGATACCGAGGCACTGAAATTGGTGTGGACGAGCCTCCACAAAGGCCAATGCTGGGGAGAAAGACAGGAATAAAAATCTAAGATGGCAATAACCGGGCCTGCCATGGTAATAACGAAGTTGAAGTAAACAGTAATAAGGGGAAACAAAAACTGAAGGTCAGTTATGGCGGCGCTCAGAACATTGCTGCAGCGTCTATACAACCGCGTTGCGAACGCGGATCCGCTTCCAGTGTGAATGCGCCATTAAAGGGCCCTGCAAAACGTTTCCGGGAATTGTTTTTTAGTTTGCATCGCGTTCGCTCGAACTATAGTGAGTATGACTCTAGCAACACAATAAAAATAGAATAAACAAGAAATCTTACGTATTTTGGACATGATACGTGAAAGAAGTTAAAAATTTTGAGCACAATTTCTTTTGTTGATGACGTCCTTGGTCTGAACCAAGAGAGAACCGAAACGACGAGAGCGTCCAACAACCATGCACAATCTTCCTACAGTGTTAGAAAATTAACATACAGTTATGAAGATGCGAATGCCCCACCAATTTACAGGTGTTCCAAACAAAACTTTAGGTAAGAGTACATGTGCTTGAAATGATCACTTGCACCTATTCAGCCAGTCCTACCTCTACAATTTTATGTCGTCATTATACAACGCTCTCAGACCAATGTCGTCACTGAACGCTCGTGTTTGACACTGATAGGCACGCCTTTCGAAGCAGCATTTTGTTTTTTCTTCGTCCCTTTTCACTGCCCCTTAAAAAAAAAAAACACTAACAATCTTTTATAACAGGTTGGTAGGGACACGCGTTGGTTGGGACACGCGTGTCAAAAAAAAGAAATTTACGCAACACATTTTTTTTTTGTAGAGCAAGATTGATGGCGCGGGACGTGATTTAGTTGGTAGCCACCGCCTTAATTTCCACTTGTTTTCTCTTGTGGCATTTCGAGCGTGTGGAGGAGAGGTGGATTGGCTTGGCCATCACGTTGAGGTGCAAAGAGTGTATGACTACTCCGTGACGTCGTGAACTTTGCGCAAAGGATTGTAAAATAAATCTCGCGCCGTCGATATTGCTCTGAATTTCTTTTCCCGGTAAAATGCATTTTTTGTACACGCATGTCCCAACCAGATTGGTTAAAAAAAACCATTTTTTTTTCAGTGCCCTTTTAAGTTGGAACGAAGTATAGCAAAAGGGGATGTCCAAATTGTAAAGTTGTGCACTATATATAGCTGTCTCGCGATGATATGCGGCAGCCTAATAAAATGTTAGAGTGCGCATGACTGATAAAGCACAGAGTTGTAAAAATGAAGTCCCAAAACAAGTGCACGTAAAACCAAATATAAAATTAGCCTCCCGACACAGTATTTTGCGAAGTTTCGAGCTCGTGCTAGCCGATGTCCAAATGTGATTTAAATTAGAAATATATTGTCTGTTCTTGGCGCTATTTATGTGTAAAACTTTCCAGACATTTTGAAAATATTATTGCTTCTAGCTCAGTTTCGTTGTCATCATGTATAATTGGAAACGTATTCTCTGTAAACTAGATTTCAGAATATATAGGGCGAGGACGGGCCCATTTCATGATTTTACGCAGTATAATTAACTTCTAAGTTCAAGAGCACAACAGGATTTGACTTTTAATACTGTGACGCAAAGTTGTACCTATAACGGGTTTTTAGGCGACCTATACATGACTGATAATCTTTTGATTCATGTAAAATATATGCGACTGAGGTAAAAAAGCAGATGTTTAGTCATATATGATAATCTAGCTTTTCTTTTACTGTTTCATTGAACTTAAGAACGCAATTCATTTTTGGTACCTGAAAATAAAAGTGGATTCTACGAATGGTAAAAAGCTATATAGTACTTGTTTCGCTGTTGAAATAGTGCCTATTGCCAAAAGAACGCGGAAAACTTATTCTCAATTTAGCGGTTCAAACCGGTTCAAACCGGTTCGAACCGGTTTGAACCATTATTTTTGACTCCCCGGAACTGAACCGGAAAGCCGTGAACCCGAACCGGAACCGAACCGATAAAAATTTCGGTTCGACACTCTGCATGGATGCGATCGTAGCGCATCTAATCGAGCATGGAACAATCACGCGCACCCTGTCTCTTTACATCTTCCTCTTCTTCCCATATTATACCACCAATCAAAATAGTGAAATTTCCACTCGACGCGCTACCCGCACCCATGTACATGCAGCCCACGAGGTGTTGGTGCATCGCTCGTTTCCGACGAATATGCGCGAGCTATGGGCTACGTAGATCGCAAGCTGGACCGTGTAACTGTAAATATTGATAGATAGATTTATTAAAGCATGGAGAGGTTAGCCGGAGTATGGTGCTTGGGAACGCGTCTCCGACTGATGTGTTGACCAGTGTCCAAAGAAAAGTGGTCCCTAGATTTCCGGCTGATGACATCATTGAGGTGTCAGGCTGTCGCCGGTCGCGACCCTGGCAGTATTCCAGCAGAGGATGTGTATGCGGCAGACGCGTGTTCCGTTGCAGGTCTCGCTCTTCAGTTTGATAGTTCACTGAAGCTTCGACAGCCAGGAGTTGAGGCGCCATGACGAAACGCGACACTAACGTCTGCTCGTGCTCTTTGCCGGAACTTCTACGACCAACCACCAGGATAGTCCCCATCCTGGTGGTTGGTCGTAGAAGTCCGACAGCATGACATTCCGGCTTCTGTGACGTCATTTGTTGCCACTTCGAGGCCAAAATAATTGGGGTTGTGCGGATATTTATACAACGAGTAGTCGGTCAGCCATTTTTAAAGTTGCGACGAGTCACTCGCTGTAGATGAGCAATTTAGCCAGTGCAGTACAACCGCTAGCCTGGGGTCTTTAACGTGAACCACGCAGTAGTGATACACGACCGCACGCCGGTACGATGCTCATCCAGATCGAAACGGGCAGGGGTGGGGATTGAGCCCAGGATCCCTGGGTTCTGCAGCGCGAGCTTTCGCTCCACGTGCTCCGAGATGGTGTGCGCTAGCCCACTCGGCCATCGATCCCCTACTTCGAGACCACTTTTAACGCGCAAGCGGAATAGGACGCTACACCCTCCAGTCGGATACGCGCTCCAAGCACCGTATACCCGGAGGAGGAGTAGAACGACTTTATTCAAAGTAAAAAAAAACTACGGCCTTGTGAAAAGGGAGTGCTTGCTCCGCCAGGGAAAAATTGGATAGCCGGAGTTTGTTCTCTGACTGGTGCTCCCTCTAGTGCTCCCTAGGGAAGAATACAGGGGAACACGGATGCATGAAATAAGAGTAAATTGAAATTATATATACCCTCATAAAGCTTAGAAACTATTTGTTTTCCTTTGTCTTTTTTTCCTTACCCTAGGGGACATCAGTGTCCGCCTCGTTCGGCAAAACCGCCGCCAAGCGCTCTCCCCCGAGCGTCCTGGACTCGGCCACGCGCGACGAGCCCGACACTGAGGTCGCGCGGAAGCCGGCAAACGTCGAATCTAGAGCACGTGGCAAATGACGCGTGGATCGGCGCGTCCGTCCGGGCTTCTGATTACTGCCAGCTCCCGATTGGCTAATGAAGCTGACGATTGCCGCCGCGTGCCTTGCCGCGACCTCGGCACGCCTCCCTTTTTGTCTCTCGCTTTGTTCGCAAACACCGCCGCGGCACCTTCACGTCCAACGAGGGGATCGGTGGCCCGGAGCGTTAACGCGACGCATCCCCAAGCACGTGGAACGAAAGTCTGGCACTCGGCGTCAACTATTTCGTGCCACGTTGTCGAGGCTATGCTCAGCCTCCGCAGTGCCCCGACGCTGTCAGAGTTACTTGCCCCGGAGCACGTGTAAATGATGTGCAAGACGAAGCCACGTGCTCTCGGAGCGGAGCGAGACTGAAGCGCTGTGAAAGCTATAGCCTTGACAACGTAGCGCAAAAACAGTTGACGCTGGGTATAGCTGCATAACCCAGGAATCTTGGGTTCTGCAGCGAACAGTAGTGAGCAGAACTTCTGCGCATGGACGGTGCGGCGCCCTCAGCCTGCTCGGCGGACCCAAAGCCTCGGGCCTCCTTATTTCAAAACTTTCTGTAATAGCTATAGCCGCAGCGAAAAATAGCTATCGCTGCAAAAACCCTGCGAGGACGCCATGTCGCAGTCATAGAAGAGTTGGAAGCAGTTGTGCAGGCGTGGATGTGACGCACTACGACTGAAAAAGTGGTTCCGTCAATGCATGAAATCGTTGTCATAGCGGTGACGCAAGTGAATTCGGCTCCACGGTCAATATATTGAGAAGTGAAACAGATTTATCAACTTCAAAATGACCAACACCTTCAGGAAAAGAGAGAAAAAAATAAGAAAAAACATATACATCAATATGGTACGCCCCTCGAAAAGATTGTTCACCTTGCCTTACCCAAGGCAGCCTCAACCACCTGGTCCTTCTTTCGAGCGTTGTTGCTTCCTCGTGTTTACTTTCGGCGAATGGTGGCTAGCGAATCGAAATAATAGAGAGTTTTAGTGGATCTTACGCTGAGTCAAGAGAGCCCATCGGGTGTGTGCTCAATTCATGATTCTAAGTGACGTCAGGAGCTCCCGCTAGCAAAGCGAAGCTCTAGCATACGGTCTTTGAAGTATCCCTAATGGCAGGCCTCTATCCTGAAAATATGCAGATAGAGTCCTCGTCTGCATTTCTAGGCGGTTTGATGGACTCTTCGTCTCTTGGAGCAGCGAGAGCGGACAGTTTTACTCGCGGTCTGATTCGTCGAAGCGGGCGAAGAACAATTTTCTTGTTCAATACGAGCAGGGACAAGTTTGTCGCCAAGATAGAACGGTCGTCCACTTTTCATTTCCCGCCATCTATTGGCGGGGTTTGTCTTTACAGTAAGGCGGCTCATGAGGCGCGGGACGTTTTTACGTCGCAAATTAAAGAACTGATGTCGGTCGATTCTATTGGGACGAACTAAGTCAGAGCCACAATTAGATTGCAGCCATAAAATCCGCGAGTAATTCGCAGGTCTGCTCAAAAAAGCCCGTGAATTCACGAATACGAAGGAGCTGAAATGAAGCCAACGGATTCAGGTTAAAGTTAAGCACATGTGTTATATAGCTGCATCGTGTCGAATGAAGGCTGCAATCACGAAAAAGTAAAAATGCTCCCTGGGGATTGTAAATAAAGTGCTTCCACATTAACCTTTGTTTTATTGACTTTAATAAACCCAAGCAAATCATTTACAAAAAACTACTCAAAACTAAGCATGGGCAGAAATGTAATATAATGTTCTCTAAAGATATCTTGAAAGCCGGTGTCAGCTGCGCCGTAGTGCCTGACTGACGACGATACATATTACACTGTAGGCCGGCAAAAGCCGACGTAATAAAGTATGTATAGTTATTTTTGGTGTTATTTAAACAGGGGAAGAAAAAACTCGGCATAGCTTTGAACGATGAAGTTGTCAGAGGTGCAATAAGGTTTTTTGGTTGATTTGTCTTGGGGCAGTAATTTAATTACTGAAGCTCATAGTGGGACTTCCGCCGATAACGCGATTGGTTGCAGCTATGGTCACATGTTCGCTTGCTCCAGTCAGTGGGAGTAAAACGCCATCCTGAAAGGGTGCGCTGGTATTGTGGGGATGCGGTTGCAATGACCAACGAAGCTTGAGATGTATCATGCCAACGAAAGCCGCTAAATTTGGCGGACGACGTCTCGCCCGCCAAAATTAGGGGTTTGTAGCCTGTCATGTGTGTCGCTTTTCTTTTCCTCAATACTGACTGGGTCGCCCTCTCCCTAAAATGTATTCTACGTAAAAGGGGGGGGAAGACATACGAATGGTCGCCTTATTACAATATCAAAGCAGATCTTCCATTTATGTAATACAAGATGCCCCGTTATTTAAATAGCTAAAACTGACTGAAAAAAAATAAATACAACTTTTGACATAATATTAATTTCCGGGGGTCCTTCCGTCGACTCCGGTACATCACACAACTCCATTTTGTATTTGATCTAAATTAATTTTGAGGAAATTGCGTGTCATCAACTGTCTTTTAGTTAATTTCCCGTTCCGCGAGCTGCGAATCAGCTCGCTGTCTCAACCCTCCGCGTGGCCCCGCGCTTCCACTCTTTGCCAAGGCCATGCAGGCCTTCAGTCTAAACTGAAGACCTCTGGAGTTTTAATAAAACATGGAACACGGGTAGTTCAAGCAAGGGATCCCAGGAGTCAAATGAAGGGTCCCAATAGGGTGTAACGTTGTGTTAGTTGTTTAACAATAAAATGCTTTGTGCAGACTAAATACCAGCACTGCTGGTTGATACCTAGAAGAGCATTGTGAGTGATACTTTTTTGCAAATTGTATTCATGCGATAGACCTTACAAAATTAAAGTTTGGCGGTACGGGAACGCCGCATTCTACTGAACTCTCAATATTGATATTATCAAGACACAAAAACTCACACAAAGAGAGAAATGCTTTCCCACACACACGCGCGTACACGCAAGTACATGCACACGTACACGCACACGTAAGCACACACGCACAAGCACACAGGCACACGTAAACGTGAACACAAACAGGCGCACACACGCACGCACACACATGGACAAACACACACACGCACAAAGTTTACCCGGTCTCGGTCTGAGTGGATCTAGCGGCGATAAACGCGTGTAGTGCTACCCGCAACATGTATTGTCTGAGAGAAGGAATCGAGGTTAATATTATTCAGAGCTCCTCATAGCTCGAGTGCATTGACGCGAACGAAGAGTCGTCTTTCCGTTATAGTGAGTGCGTCTACCGTGTGCTTGCGTCTAAATCACTCCACAAAAAGCAAAAGTGCGGAACTCAGTCATAGAAGCTTTAATAGAAAATTTTTTGAAGCAAATATCACCTTGTGATGGTAACATTCACCGTGCGAGTGGGGGAGCAAAATGAGTGATACCCCTGTTTCACGAGCACACAAAAGGCTTTCAGAACGGACTCCTTTAAATAATCGGTGAATCAGCTCGGGACCTCGACTCTGCACTTGACCATCGGTCTACGCTTGTTCCCCGATTCTTTAAAGACGACTACCAGATTTGTTTTAGGCTTATCGGGCAAACAAATCTGGGAGCCGACTAAAGGCTAACACGTGAATCACTAAGGCGTGTTTACCGAAGCCTCGCCCCTGTACCCTACCTTTAAACCAGGAAGTGTCACGTACACGCGCCTGTCCCGTGCCGAAATTGGTCTGCTGACTTGTTTCTCAAGTCTTTTCGGACACGCGCAACGGGCACCATCAGCACCAATATGGCGGACGCCCGCGTCTGCTAGAGCGGCTGCAGCTACACATACGCATAGGAAACCCCGGAGAAGACCCACGGAAGATGCAGCGTGACCATTCGCTCCACGTGATGCGAACTGTAGTGTAGAGTACACGGGCTACGGGTACTGCCAAACCAGGCGCGTCATTGTGATGAACACTGGCAGTACACGGCGGCGGAGGAACGCTCGACAATAGTTTCCGCCACGAGACAGAAGAGTGGCAAAAAAAGATCTCCGGTCATTTCGCTGGTGAGTCGAACAGGAAAGCAGACCCGTGCTTATATAATTTTTTTTAATGCGAATAGCATTCTTTGGATACTTCACGCACTTTTCGTCTATGTATCTATCTATCTATCTATCTATATATCTATCTGGCTATCTAACCTCTTACGCCGCGGGTCGATAAATAAATAAAAAGACCGGCGCCGGCTGGGATTCGAACCGTTGACCCTTTGATCAGCAGGCAGACGCGCTAACCACAGAGCTATGAAGGCAGTTATTTAATTCTCTTTATAACGAAGGCAGTCATTCAAGGCACTCTAAACACGCTGTTTATAGCTTACCATCGCGCGCGTTCCATGCACGAGGGCTCATTCCGCTCTCGTGAGGCTTAGCACTGCCGCTTAGCTCACCCTCTCCCGCGCTCGGGAGAGGGTGATGTAGCGGCCGTGCTCAGCCTCACGAGAGCGGAATGAGCCCTCGTGCATGGAACGCGCGCGCACCGGTAGCTGTGACAGCGCTGTAAAGCGCGTCCTATGGTAAAGATATAAACAACCGTTTAGAGTACCGTTGGTTGAGACTAGCTGAGACGCCAGAAAGTCTGGTCGGTACCATTTTGAGTGTTTGTGCGTATGGCGCGTGCTTTGCTCGCCTTCCTAAGTGACACAAACGCACGTGCTGGGCTGCGGAGATCGTGCGCAGGGCTGTGAAAGTGTCAACAAATTTAGAATCGCCTCAAGAGTGGGCTGGCGTATCCAGAGTGTGCCGGCCACCTGACGAACGCGCATAACTCCGCACCGTTTGATGCCATTCGCATTAACGATGCAGATAATCATTCCCAAAGGGATCGGGTTCTTAGCTGATTTTCTTACAAGAAAACACACGCAAAATAAAAAAAAAAAAATCTCTATGTTCGTGTACAGCGCCAAAGCTATTGGTACCGCCGCGTAGCTTCATCTCAGAGTAGTGACTTATCGTATGTCAAGTAAGCTTCGAATTCGCAGATCCTCAGGCACCTTCAATTCATGCTCTACGTAACGGCACACCCTCCGATTAGCAACGCATAAGCTCTACCAAACGATCTGGGTCAGCGTCCCTAACCTCTTTCTCACACGAGTAGTAAGAAACGCTGTAAAAGCTTCTGCCAAGGGCAGCATGGCTTCACCTAACGTCTCACAATTTCCACGAGCGCCCAAGCAAATAGAGCGGCGAACGAAGACATAAGCTCCGGTAGGCAGATTCGCAGCGATGTACACTAAGAATAAAACGAAATATAATCGCTAAAAATATCCTCGATTTATTGATTATCGCTATTTAGATTTATCTCCAGACATATACTCGTACGTTTAATCTCCAACGACTGAATGTGAATAGTGTTCGCGAATCACAAACGATGAGGCGGCGAAGGAACTGCAGAAATTAAACGTTTAATACTCGTGCCCAAATCAAAATAGAAGAAGGTTAGCGTTGCAGGCGTCGGTGTTCAGCGAAACGGCGGGATCCGACGCGCTGCGGCGAGACTGGGGAGTTTTCTGTAGGTTGTTTTCGCCGTCCCGCAATGGTCTCCGCAACCCGCTACGGTGCCCGGAACTCTACAGTCAGGCGCTACATCGGCGCGCAGGCGCAGCAGCGCGCCTCTTCGTTGCGGGAGGGCCTGGCGAGGGGGAGACGCGGTCTCACGAAAAACTCCCTACTGACTCCGGCTCGCCACGCACAGCCCCTTTGTACGCGCGTGGGCTTCGGGAACAATCGGCGGGAGATTTCGCGGTCTAGAACATTCTGGCCTCAAAGGAAGCAACAGGGTTCTCAAATTTACCAGAACGACAGTCACAAATATTACAAAAAT
This sequence comes from Ixodes ricinus, assembly GCA_037355805.1. NCBI lineage: Eukaryota > Metazoa > Arthropoda > Arachnida > Ixodida > Ixodidae > Ixodes > Ixodes ricinus. The sequence goes on along the minus strand of JAZHYW010036088.1, from coordinate 16,301 downwards.
ACGTTAATGCGAATAGCATCAAACGGTGCGGAGTTATGCGCGTTCGTCAGGTGGCCGGCACACTCTAGATACGCCAGCCCACTCTTGAGGCGATTCTAAATTTGTTGACACTTTCACAGCCCTGCGCACGATCTCCGCAGCCCAGCACGTGCGTTTGTGTCACTTAGGAAGGCGAGCAAAGCACGCGCCATACGCACAAACACTCAAAATGGTACCGACCAGACTTTCTGGCGTCTCAGCTAGTCTCAACCAACGGTATTTAAACGGTTGTTTATATCTTTACATAGACGCGCTTACAGCGCTGTCACAGCACGGCGCGCGCGTTCATGCACGAGGGCCATTCTGCTCTCGTGAGGTTGAGCACGGCTGCTACATCACCCTCTCCCGAGCGCGGGAGAGGGTGAGCTAGCGGCCGTGCTCAGCCTCACGAGAGCGGAATGAGCCCTCGTGCATGGAACGCGCGCGCACCGGTAGCTGTGACAGCGCTGTAAAGCGCGTCCTATGGTAAAGATATAAACAACTGTTTAGAGTGCGGCCACGTCCCGCCACCAGGCATCGACGCCTCAGCGGACCGTCTGCGTGGCAGCCAAGCGCGCTGCCAACATGGCTAGCTGCGCACACGGTGTCATTGCAGCGCTGTTGCGCCGGTATGTAGAATAGAGAACAAGTGGTTGGACAGTTTTGCTGGTTGACAACTCTATCCTGTGTGCCCAACTTTTACATTTTTTTTTCTAATATAGATGATGCTTCCACTTGGATACTCCTGCATAATGCTTGCATCTGACCTGCTCGTTTAATGCTGGTCCTTTCTATTTGTTAATGCAAATAATGAAACAAATTCCAGTGTGTACAAATTGTGCGCTGCATGAGGTGCAGCCAAGGATGATATAAAAGTCGAGGCAAAAGCGCGTCACGACCGCGATCTCGCTGCTATCTGCTATGGAAGAAAGCTGATTTATCATCGAGGCTATTGTGTGAACAAGCTGCGTACCAGCGGCTGTTCGATTTTTGTCTTTTACTCCCCACTTGGTCGGCAAACAATTTCCGAGTCAATACAGCCAGAAGTAGTGCTCGGGACAAAATAAAACATGAAGAACTTATCATCATTTATCATTGCCAAATTATTATGAAACGTCAAAACTGCGAACAAGGTAGTTTCAGCCACGCATGATTTTGCCTTTGTACGCGGAACTCCTCTGCATTCGGCGCTGATATCAGCGCCGATAATAGCTGAGCTTTCTTCTGATGGGAGATGGCACCTGCGGGCTTTCTGAGCCTAGAGTGGCACATTGATACTTTAGACCCATGTTGTTGTAAAAAAACTATGTCTTAAACAATTAAACATGCTTTCGTGCAAAGGCTCGTCAGAATTATGAGGCGCTGGAGAAATGCTGGCATTCTGCGTTAAGTCCGCTATTTCTGAACTCTTTTTGTTCGCCTTACGCCCATTGAAAAGCATGCGGGAAGGGGCCTTAGAACGCACCTGGTATCACTGCGCCGCAGCGTTCTTCCGCAACATAAAGTTCGTCTGCGTTCCTCGCCGTCACCATGGCAACGAACGCCGAAGATGAATGGAAACGCGCAGTACCGCCGCGTGAAGCCAGCAGCAGCTGACGCCATTTTGCGAACGCCGTCTGCTAGCCAAAGCCGAACGCGGTATGTCAGATCAACCGCCTCCGCCGGTGCACCGCTAGCAAAGATGACGAAGCTGAGACACGCCGACGGCGATCAGGCAAGCAGCAGCACCGCCCGGACGGCGACTGAAACGGGGTATTTATTGGGATCAAAGGCGCGAAATAAGCAAGGACAATTTTATTTGAATCATAACACGCGATGCCACGGTCGGCATCGGCCCAGAGACAACTTGATCGGACCGTCGGACCAACAAACTAAAGAAACCAAAGTAAATAAAAATAAAAAAATAAGGAAGCCGTTCTCGGGCGGTGTGTGCTTTTGATGACAGGTGTTGCTCGCAGTACCTTGTTTGTTTTCTTTTTGTTTCTTTTCTAGAATGCCACGACCCTTATTTGAAGCTGATTTGTTAATTCAATAACAAACAACGCGTTGGAACAGAGAAGGAGGGAGGAGTCTTGGCATAAAATTCGACGTAGTCTGAATGAAAATAAAAATAAGAATGCACATTGTATGCCGTACTGCAAGACCGCCGCCGACGACCGTTAGTATTTATTTTGTTTCTTTAGATAGTTATCGCAAGCACTATTCCACAAGTACTCAGATTTTTCAGCGGAGGTCCGGCAGTTTTAATAATTCATTATTATCGTCGTTTGAAGGCACTCTTCCTTTGCTGCTTCGTCTTCGTTCCTGACGCTATAAAAATATGGGCGGGGAAAAGTTAAGCGCCACGTATAAAAAATAAAAGTTTAGTTCAAGGTCGGATTGGTTTGTGTGGATACAATTAGAGCAATAAAATTAGCCCAATAATTAATTAGCCAAAATTATTTAGCTTTGTTATTAGCATCTTTTGTGCATGCGTGAAATGGCACAACAATGAAGACGAAGAACGCTGCAAGTACTGGACCGTGAGCCATTTAATGTCCGCAAAATCCTGGGCCGGAGAACACTTGGCGGTATCAGTGCTGTGTTCTAAAAGCGCTACAAAAAACACGTCGGGGACACTGAACTTGGACCAGCACGAGTCCGGTGAGCGTGTGATGTGTGTGTATGCCATTCTTTATTTTCAGAGAGAGTAGGCGCGAAAAATCCACACGGACTAGTGTTGCCTGAGTAATGCAGAGTCTAGGCCGTATACTGGTGCTGTTATAGAATACAATCGAATGTGGATTTTCGCGCCTATAATCTGTGAAAAATCTTTTTTATGGCGTCGAACGAAGCAGCATAGGAGAGAGTGCCTTCAAACGACAATAATAATAATTATTGAGCACATAGAATCTCCGCTGGAGGTCGAAGCACAGTGAAGTAGTCGCCGCGATAAAAAATCTAAAGAAACAAAATAAATGGCCTAACGGTCATCGGCGGCGTCATGACGGTCGTTATTTTCTTTTCTTTTTTACCTCGTCGAATTCGGACGCCAAGACTCTCTACGTTCCAACGCGTTGGTAGCTTCAAGTAAGGTTCGTGGCACCCTCTAAAAAAAAAAAGAAAAAAAAGAAAAAAAAGGCATTCCGAGCAGTACGAGCAGCACGGCCGCTCCCCCTCTCATCAAAGACGCCGTCCAATCCCGACTTGCTCTTCTTATTTTTTCTTTTTATTCACTTTATTCCTTATTTTGTTGTTGGGTTCGACTGCTCCCTTCTCTGTGACGATGCCGTCTGTGGACCTTTGGGGTTTGTTTTGTCACGCGATGGTGTGGTCCGACCGATCAACCAATGAGTTTGTTGGAATTGTGTCACGAGGTATAAAATGGCGGATCAAATAAAAATAATAAATGCAAAGAAGCGCGCAGTTCCCCCTCGGCGCTTTATTCTTCCAGAGGCGAGCATCGCAGTGCCATGGCGTTCAACTTGTGCCGTCTTCATGACGCCATGAAAGATCATCTTGAAGCAATTAATTTGCTTCAGCGCATGGGCCTGCTCCTGGCTCCTGGGTTTTCGTGCGTGTCCAGAGTGCGAAGCTGCGATGACAAGCTGCAAGTCCGCGATAGATCTGCGGATGGCTACACGTGCGGGTGCGGTGTGTGGATGACTCGTGCGGTGTACAAGAGGAAGCCGGTCAAAGTTCAGTGCCGGGGCCAGGTCTCGGTACGGAGCGGTTCCTTTTTCGAAGGATCGCACCTGACGCTTCTCCAACTCATGAAAATCATCCTCCGGTGCCAGAACCTACCGTGCGCCGTCATTCAGCGGGAGACTGATATCGCAAGTAAGACAATAGGGAGTTTTAGAATAACGTGCGCAATTTTAGCGCACGCTAGCGCTAAATTTAGCGCTTGTATTAGGGAGTTTTAGAATAACGTACGCAATTTTAGCGCACGCTAGCGCTAAATTTAGCGCTTGTATTAGCGCACGCGACGCAAGAGAGTTTTAGAATAGCGTTTCTCCGTCGCGACGCAAAATCCCAAGCATCTCGCGCTTGCGACGCCACCAAGATACAGTCACATTTTTATTTCACGCACGAAATGCTGTAACTTTAGGGAAAAAAAAGTTTTTGGTCCAGAGTAGCATTTTAGATTCGTTTAAACATGAGAATGCGACGCGAGCGGTTGACCGGTCGTGTCCGCTTGCGTCGCCTCGGCAAGAGAGGTCTCATGTACTGACCTTCCCGCATCGTACCTTCGCCGAGAAATGTTCGCGCATCGAAAGCATCAAGTTGCCGGTGATCGTTGCCAAACAGAGTACAATGTCGTTCCGTATTGAAAATCGCAGTTGCGAGGATGCCGCCGACGTCGCACTCACGACGCCGCCGAAGCAGCCGCCGACGTAATCCTGGGAGCCGCCATTTTTTAACTCTGCTCGTCTTGGCTTTAGCCAACTTCTCATCACGAATCCTCCTTGGAGAAGCGCAAAGACTCTTTGCGTACGCACGCTATTTCCGAGAAATAGCGCACGCTAAAATTGCGCACGCAGAGCGCAAAACCTGGTTTGCGTTCGGAGCATGCGCAGTGGCAACGACGCTATTCTTTGCGCACGCAAAGCTTTAGCGTGCGCTATTCTAAAACTCCCTATTAGCGCACGCGACGCGAGAGAGTTTTAGAATAGCGTTTCTCCGTCGCGACGCAAAAGCCCAAGCATCTCGCGCTTGCGACGCCACCAAGATACAGTCACAATTTTATTTCACACACGAAATGCTGTAACTTTAGAAAAAAACAAGTTTTTAGGTCCAGAGTAACCTTTTAAATTTGTTTAAACATGAGAATGCGACGCAAGCGGTTGACCGGTCGTGTCCGCTTGCGTCGCCTCGGCAAGAGAGGTCTCGTGTACTGACCTTCGCACATCGTACCTTCGCCGAGAAATGTTCGCGCGTCACAAGCATCAAGTTGCCGGTGATCGTTGCCAAACCGAGTGCAATGTCGTCCCGTATTGAAAATCGCAGTCGCGAGGATGCCGCCGACGTCGCATTCACGACGCCGCCAAAGCGGCCGCAGCCATGGTCCTGGGAGCCGCCATTTTTTAACTGTGCTCGTCTTGGCTTTAGCCAACTTCTCATCACGAATCCTCCTTGGAGAAGCGCAAAGACTCTTTGCGTACGCACGCTATTTCCGAGAAATAGCGCACGCTAAAATTGCGCACGCAAAGCGCAAAACCTGGTTTGCGTTCGGAGCATGCGCACTGGCGACGACGCTATTCTTTGCGTACGCAAAGCTTTAGCGTGCGCTATTCTAAAACTCCCTAATAACTGATTGGGCGAGCCTTTGTCGGGAGGTTGTGGTAAATGCCGTCTTTAAGCATTCAGGCATGATTGGTGGCGAAGGCGTGACTGTAGAATTAGACGGGAGTATGTTCGGTCGGCGGAAGTATCATCGCGGGTATTTAAGGCCTGGCCAGTGGGTTTTCGGCGGCGTGGAGCGTTGCAGCGGGTGCTGCTTTCTTGTTCCCGTGGAGACCCGTGACGCTAAAATCCCTGCAAGGGCTAATAGCCGAATGGGTCCGCCCTGGAACAAGAATAATCACTGATTGTTGGGCTGGCTATCGCAAGCTTGCAGATGACGCTCGCTTCACGCACCTCACCGTCAACCACAAGCTACACTTTGTCGACGCGAACACTGGTGCGCACACTAATACGGTGGATTGCACCTGGGCCCACGTCAAAAACTCTCTTCCATCTGGACGGCGCGAGAGCCACCATTTCACTGGTCACAGTCACCTTGCTAAATTCATGTTTTGGAGGAGAGAGAAGGCGCGCGGAAACACTGATAGATTCCAGTCGTTCGTCGCCGTGGCCGCCAAAATCTAGAGCCGCGACGCAGACAGGGCGATGATTCTGACGGCCCCGGTGACTTCGAGTGATCCGCTGCGCTGAGCCCGTCGCCCGCCTGCATGCATAAAGACGACTTATGCGCCAACCGCTTGTCAAGTACTCGTTACGTCAGTTATAGGTTCTGGTAGCGGTCTAAACGGCCCTTTTCAGGGCCCCCATATTTTGCAAACGGAGCTGTTTTCTGAATGCGGCACCCCGTGTCTCTGTAAAAAGTTCACAGGAAAGACCCAGCAAAGGTATGTGGTTCCCAACTTGGATATCGCGTGTTATGATTTAAATAAAAATTGTTCTTGCTTATTTTGCGTCTTTGATCCAATTAAATGCCGCCGTTGCAGTCGTCCCGTGGTGCTGTTGCTCGCCCAATCGCCGTTGGCGTGCCTCAGTTTCGTCGTCTCTACTAGCGGCGCACCGGTAAAGGCGGCCTTTGATCCCAATCAATGCAGCTGAGGAGCCTTCATGTGCGCTTTGCTAGGGTGATGCCACCCTTGTAATACCACTCGCCGACAAACCAGCGCCATTTTGGTTCTCGGCGATAATCCGTGGGGCTTATAACCCTCCCGGAAACAAGCACCTTATCTCACAAGTTCGGAGCAGCGTTGTGGAACCCACGGAGGGAGGATTAGCATTTTCCCCCCTCGGATCGGAGGACCGATGGACACAAAGGCCACTTTCCGGCGCACGGGGAAACAATGAGGAACAAAATGGCGGTGGAAGAGGGTCTGGGAAAGGGAAACAGGCAGTTGGCATCACTCTATGCGAAGCGCACATGAAGGCACTCTAAATGCAGCCGTTTCAGTCGTCCCGCGGTGCTGTTGCTTGCTCACGATCGCCGTCGGCGTGTCTCAGCTTCGTCGTCTTTGCTAGCGGCGCACCGGCGGAGGCGGTTGATCTGACATACCGCGTTCGGCTTTGGCTAGCACACGGCATTCGTAAAATGGCGTCAGCTGTTGCTGGCTTCACGCGGCGGTACCGTGCGTGCTTCCATTCATTCGGCGTTTGTTGCCATGGTGACGGCGAGGAACGCAGACGAACTTTAAGTTGCGGAAGAACGCTGCGGCGCAGCAATACCAGGTGCGTTCTAAGGCCCTTCCCGCATGCTTTTCAATGGGCGGAAGGCGAACAAAAAGAGTTCGAAATAAGGACTTAACGCAGAATGCCGTATTTCTCCAGCGCCTCATAATTTGACGAGCCTTGCACGAAAAGCATGTTTTTTGGCCGTCCCGCGTCCTGTTTTTTTATTCGAACATGGGTCTAAAGTATTAAACTGCCCCTAGAGTTCCTGTATAGACTCCCTACGGGAGCCAGGAGTTGCGCGTTTGATTCCACTGCCGCCTGCCACCTCGCCGCTATTCGCCGAGATCCGATCACGTGAGGAGCGGATCCAAGTGTCGTGCAGCAAAGTAGACGTTGCACGCGCCTCGGCGTAGGTTCCCCCAGAGCCGTTTATTGAAGAGTTTGGCCATACATTGGTTTGGATAGGCGAGCATCTCGGGGCCAACCACAGGCCGCGAAACAGCCCCTAGCGGTGGTCGTGTGATCTAAATATGTGACACGACTATACTTCGTTTCACCTTATGTGCGAGCGAAGGCAAAACTGGAAGCGCGAGCACGGAAGCTCCGTGCGTTCAGGCTTTGCTCGAGCGCGCGAGCTGGGGAGAAATGCAAAAAGCGCTGGTCTCGCGCTTCTAGCTTTGGCTTCGCTCGCAGATAAAGTGAAACGAAGTATAATTTGAGCCGTGCCGAGCGGAACTCCGCGTCTCAAGACGCTCGCGCACCCCACCCTTTGCACTGTTTTCTTTCAGCCAGTCTCAGGACGCTGTTCTAGCAGTGCAGACAAAGGCATGGGCACGAGCGCGTGGCTTTGGAAAGTGCCTCCTATGCACGAGGTCTCGTACAAACAAAAGCGTTTCGCTGAGCTAGGCTCACGCGCCTGTGCCTTTGTCTTCACTGCAGACATTTGTGAGATGGAGTAGAGGTCTCCTGATTGGTCGACGCTGTGTCACAAATTTAGTTTACGCTCTAAGCGTGGGGGAATCTTCGGCGCTGGCGGCGGCCTTTGCTCCGCCTATTGTCCAAACTCTCCTAATATACGGCTCTGGGTTCCCCTGCTTCTGAGCGCGCCGCGCGCCTCGAACGCGCGGCGCCGCTATTTGCCAAATTCAGTCACGTGAGGAGCGGGATCAACATGCCGTACAGGAAAGCCGTCGCTCCGGGTGTGAACGCGCAACTCTGGCTCCCGTAGGGGGCCTATACAAGAACTCTATCTGAGCCAAGCGCTCGCCTGGGCTTTTTCATACAGTCCACGATGGTACGTGCTCGGCAGGAAGGCTACCACAAAGACAGTTGTTGTAGCGTCAGTGGAAGCCATGTATAGCATCGTGCATCGTGTTCTTGCAGTAACTGGGCGTCAACAATGCAGGTGTGATGATGTGACTTAGTGTGCAAAAGAAGAAGGGTGTGTCAACCCATGGATCGGCTCGGAGGGACAAGGGAAGACGACGAAGAAGAGAAGAGATGGGTAGTGCGTGCACGGAGAGCGTGCGAAGGACTGGCCAGAGAGAACGTGCTGGGTCGGAACGACACCATCGACCAGGGCAATCGGCTGCTCGCTCCTGCTGTCTGACCAGCAGCCTTGTTCCAGCGAGGGCAGCGCATAGAAATCTACGCTGCCCGGCTTCCTACTGCGAGAGCACATGGTGCGGTGACTCTTGGGTCATCGACGGAAGCCAACCGCTCCCGCTCCTGACTGCCAGCCACAACCGTGGGCCGACAACGACAGCTCCAGACACGAGACCCGCTGCTGCGCATGGTTGTTCAAAGACATGGTGACTGTTGCGTTCCCCTTTCTTTCATTTCTTTAACTAAGTTTTCTTTTTTTCTTTTAGTATAAGCATATGAACTCTTGATTTCTTTTGTAAATACATGTTTTAAGAAAAACGAAGGACATTGTATCTTGTCTATATTATCAACCCTAAAGAACCTTGCTACAATTAACTGGCGTCCGCGACAGGACGAGATATTGTCTGTTCCCTCGTTTTTCTAAGTAACAATAATTAATCAGAATGGAGGTTAAAGAGTTAATGTCTTTGGGCGCTGAGTTGGGACTGGCAGGAGCGGAGTTGAGGACGTGGGTAGACGAGGAGCGAGCACGCCAACGAGAAGAGAGGGCTGCTGAGAGGGAAGCACAGCGCCTCAAGGCAGAAAGTGAGCAACGCATTATCGAATTAAAAATTCGTCTTGCAGAGGCTAGCGCAACCGAGATAGGACGAACAGATGGCAGTGAAGGGTCACGTCGCGCATCTATATCGCTATCTCCTAGTCCTCACAAGCTTATGCCTCCCTTCGATGACAAAAGGGACGATCTCGACTCGTATTTGAGGAGATTTGAGCGTGTAGCTCAGGGGCAAGATTGGCCGCAAGAGAAGTGGGCGACTGCTCTAAGCATGTGCCTTGTTGGCCCAGCTCTGGAGGTCATAGGTAGGATGTCGCCTGAAGACTCTCTGGATTATGATAGAGTGAAGAGGGCTTTGCTCCAGCGGTTCCGTTACACGGCAGAGGGGTACCGCGAGAAATTTGAGAGAGCAAGCCGTTAGACGGAGAGACAGGGAGCCAGTTTGCTGCAAGACTAGAAGGGTTCTTCGACCGCTGGGTCAGTATGAACGCATGCCCAAAAACGTATGAGGGGATTCGTGACCAGATGATCGGGGAGCAATTCCTTCGGAATTGTCATCCGAGGCTCGCGGTCTTCTTAAAGGAAAGAAGCTGTAAGACCATCTCGGCGCTGGTTGAAATGGCGGACCACTTCCTGGAGGCGCAGGGCCAGCCTAATCTGGCCAATTTCAGGAAGGAGGCCAAGGAAACCTTAGATTCCCTGAAGGAAGATGCGCATGGCAGCAAACCCGCTCTAAAGATAAAATGTTTCTTGTGTGGTAAGTTGGGCCACAAGGCAGCAGATTGCCGATCAAAGCCAGAAACACGCGTGTTCTGTCAAGTGTGTCAGAGATCAGGCCACGAGTCCAGATCATGTCCGCGAGGAAAGAACGGAAAGACAGAAGTTTCATGTTTCGTAAAACCCGATGATGATCCTGTTGGTAAGACGGACGCGTTCTCACGGGGAAGGAAGAAAATCTCAAGAAACGCCTTCAGAACGTCCCCCATGAATATGACTGAAAAGGCGAGACCAATTCTGTCGGAAGGTATGCCAATCACAGATGGGGTATTAAACGGCAAAGCAGTAAAGGTGTTGAGGGACACCGGGAGTAACACCGTGATAGTGCGCCGGGAACTGGTCGCATCTGAAGATTTTACTGGCAAAGTCAGTCCCGTATTTTTAGTGGACGGGACGTGTCTGATGTTGCCAGAGGCAAACATTCGCCTTGTGTCGCCGTTCCTAACGGGACAGGTAACCGCCAAGTGTATGGACCGTCCTCTGTATGACGTTATTGTGGGGAATATTCATGGAGCGAAAGACTCGACCGAACAAACCCTGAAGGAGGTGGCTGACGCGGAAGGTGAAATCGTCGCTGCCGTCGACGGTAGTATGCCGAGTAGGTTAGACCAACTTAGTAACGTTGGGGGTGCCAGGAAACGGCGGGACCTGCTGCTCTCGCAGTGGAGCGACACCGACGCCAAGGAGCGCCTGAAAAGCAGGTCAACCACTCACGAGCAGTACCTGGAGAAGGAGAAGCTGCTCCAGCAGGTCTTCGACATGGAGCAGCAAGTGTACCCCAAGCCCCGCAGAGTGCTCTACCCGAGGCCGCGCCTCAAAAGAGGGACCCTGATGCCCAGACAGTGGTTTCGCCACTGGGCACGACCGATACCTACCCCGTGCCGGAGACAGATCCTCACGACAGCGTCCCGACCGAGTTCATCGAGGGCTACAGCCTGGCAGGAGCCGACCCTTCCGTCTCGTCCGGAGAGGACACCATGGAGCACGGAAACGGAGGGGCCAAGAGGAAGTGTCAGGATGGACGGCAGGAGTTCCTTGAAAGGCAAGTGGACCGGGAACAAATGATCAAGGAAAAAGAACTGCAGCTTGAGGAGCGAAGGCTCAAGCTCGACGAAGAGCAGCTGGCCTTTGAGAGGACCAAGTTTGAAGCAGAGATGGCGGTCAAGGTCAGAAGGCTGGACATGGAGGAGGAGGAGCGCAAGATACGCGACGACACGGACAAGATGCACCTGGAGCTCATGAAGAAGATGTTCGACGAACTAGTCCGGAAGGCACAGTGATCGAGAACTGCCAGGAAACACTTCGTCGCGTATGAAGTGTTTTGGTACGATGGTGGGCATTATCACTGAGGGTTGGGGGAAGCGAAGTGGATTCAAATCATTCTTCATTACGATTCATTCATTACGATTGAGAGGAGTGCAAAGTAGAATGGATTGTAATCATTCATCGTTAGAATTTTTTTTAGTAATATACCTCGGGTTCTGCATTTTTGGGAGCGTATTTTCAAGGAAATTTGAGAACATATGGAGACGTTAAAGCAGATTTTTGAGAGAATGCGACAAGCCGGTATTACGGTAAAACCCAAGAAGTGCGAAGTCGGTATGAGGACAATAACATTCCTGGGTCATGGTCTGGGTAATAGAGAAGTTCCATGTGTATTTGTATGGAACGCATTTTGTTGTTCAGACGGACCACCATCCTTTAGAATATCTAAACAAGGCGAAACAACTTAACAGCCGAGTGTTACGCTGCAGTCTGATGCTTCAAGAGTACTCGTTTCGCATGGAGTACATTTAAGGAAGTGAGATTGTGGGTGCGGGTTATCTTAGTAGGCTGCAATGAACTTGCGCACATTACGTTTGTTTCGAAACACCAAACGTAATGTTTTCATCCGCGCATACCATTTTGGGCAAATATATGAAGTTCAACCTTTCTTTTACTCCATGTTCTTCCGATGTAAATGATAATTTCTTTGGAAACACTTTCTTTTCGCATTTGGTAAAGTATTAGGCAAGCAATAAGGGAATGTTTTATGTGGAATGAAGAAGGTTCACGAAAGAGCTATAGTGACGGCACAAAGAATGAGCCCATATTAGTGTTGAAAGAGAGGGAAAAGGAAGCTCGGTACATGTTGGTCACACCTTCTGATGAGCCTGATGACGCCTTCCGCTGTGATATTTCGCAAGAAAACGTAGACTAATATTGCCTTTTCTCCGACGGAAAGCTTGCGTGCAAGGCTGTGATGCGTTGAGCGCCACGCTCGGCTATTGATCAATGCTACCAAGCCAGCTCATGTTCAATGGCGTCAACACGTTCAGCCAAATCCCGCTTATATAACTTGGACATAAGAACTGCATCCCTGCTTGGCTGCCATACGTGAAGAACCAATGAGTTAAAGGATATCGGGTTCGGGCTCGTTCTTAATCAATGCGGTGACGAAGTTCGTCGAACTCTAAAATTACCTGGATTATATTGCACACTGTGGAAATAAGAAGCTCTGGCTAAAGTCGGGACAAGAAAAGGACCAATCTGCTGTTCTTTCCATATCACTGACCACATAAACACCACTTGCCCGTCGTTACAAATTCCTTCTCACAAAATGAGCAGCAATATTTGTTTTTTTCTGAAAAAGAGCACAAATGGCATCTGGTACGTTTTTGCTGGCTTCATCGCCTCCGTGTTCTTCGCTGCTGCGGCTGTTCATGAAGTCTAAGCATTCAAATAACCAAGAAAATAAACAGCAGCGTTTCGAAAGCGCGCTTATGCTAAAGGATCAATCCGTCAGAGTTACAAGATTCGTTTTCAAGAGGCTTGGTGTACAATCTCACTGGGAATTTCGGGCTGAACTTGGAAAAAACAATGCAGTGCTCAACCGTCAGAAAAACAAAAAAACACAACGAAATAACGATGCTAAGGTTTGTCAATATCTTTCAACGTGAGTCCTTGTTCATGTATAAGAAAGACGCCGTGCAAATACCTCACTCGCGGTTCTTGATTTTTTTTAAATCAGGAGCAGTTGACATTAACGAAATATATGTCCGTATAAACTATAAATCGCCTCGAACACGTCCGTAGGGATTTTGGACAGATGTTGAGTACACTACATTATTTATAAACATAAAGAAATGTCGAGCTGCATCGGATCTATTTTATCGCCCTGAAACTGAACTGGCGGGGATCAAAGTCACTCAAAAAAGAAAGTGCTGGTTGCAAGCTTTTTGCAGGAAACGGGTACGTGTAATCCCGCTGGGGCGTAAGCCCGGCTGTTCGGTTGGCGGAGTTAAAACGGGCTTATTCTCAATCAGCTCGAACGTATGTATACGCTTCCGGGCCTGGACCCTCTATTTATAGCTCCTGCACTCATCCAGCCAAGGGCGAGGTCTGTGGGGCGCCTCTATCTCTTAGGTCAGCGCACATTCTCCTTCACCCTAAGATGAACCGAAGCGATGTCAAGCAATGTACCGTGTCCGCTAGAAAGGCGCATTGTCGTGCGTTATTCTGCTCGCGCTTGATTGGTCCGGCCTCTTCAATATCACCCAAAAGTGCAGCATTCTGGGACATCAACCGGTGAATCTGATGAAAGAGGCGTTGTAATATTTTTGCTACTTTCACTAAATACCGCTTATAACTAATCCCCAACGTACAGAAAGAGGTATTCACGCGAAGGATGCTTTTAGAGGGGGGGATGTGCGTGACGTGAGTGATCGGCGGAATCAGAGGGACTTTCTCCAGGACTCAAGCATTTACACGAACGACGGGGAGCCGAGAGGGATGTCAGCGTTATCGAACGTATTTAGCGACAGCACTCTCGACAACAGAGCTCGGTACGCGATGACGAGAGTCGAAAAATGAAGGCTCAAATGAAACGGCGATACGCGATTATGGCAGGCAGCGCTCTTAGAAGCACAAGACGACAAACTGCTTCCTTCTAAAAGAAAGATGATTTTCGAATGGATGGGTGCAACACGAAGGACGTGGAATCAAAAACGAGTTGTATGAGGAGTGGCCTAGAGATGGCATTGATGAATATCAAAGACTCCTTCGGGCGCCTCGGACGACGTGCGCCACAGCGCAAGCCGCAATAAGTTAGGCGATCCCGATGCCACCGCCGGCATCTCGTTGAGCAAAATCTGTTAAAGTTGCCAGACACGCGGACAAAAACACCGCCAATTGCAAAAAGAACCTACGCCAAGGAGCGGAGCGTTTGTGCCGAGCCGAGCAAAACCTTCCCCATCCCCCTGGGATGTCTACGTCGGTGCGGCTCCGCGGGAAAGTGTGACGTGGTTACCACGTGAAAGGGAGGGATTTCTCCCCCGTGTGAATACTCTTTTTGAAGACGAATTTTTTATTTCACCCGAGCGCAAACTTCCTCAATTCATTTCGCAACTACGATGCATCGAGAAATTTCTGGTGGTGGTTCTCGTATACTGATGTTCTGAACCTTGTGGATTGGCGGAGATGATGGGACGTTTTCGTGGTGAGGGGAAGGAAAATTTATTGGTTAATTATGATAGTTATTTAATAAATGAATACGCTGGGGCTGACATTATTCTCTGTTCACATATGGAAAACTCACCCGAAAATTGTTGGACGTTCCCTCATTGTGAAAAAAAGGCAACTGGTACTGCCGGGAGGCAGGGTTTCGCGGACCCCTAAGATGCTTTCGCGGACCCCAAAGGGTCCGCGGATTTTTGTTGAGAACCACTGACCCAGGGTATTGAACCGAACCCGAACCGTGAACCGAAAACCGGAAAAAACCGTTATTTTCGCCCGAACCGGAGTTGAACCGGAACGGAATAATCTTTTTCGCTCCGGAGCGGAACCGATATGTTTTCCATGCGGTTTTCGGTTCATACGCGAAGTCAGGTCGCGTGAAAAGTGCGTGGCGAAAAACACAGTAACCTAAAAAATAAACCAAAATGTAAAAAAAAAAACTTATTTTTGCGCAAATTGGAGAAAGCCGTGCGCTTGTACGTGTCCGATATGTGTTATGTCCCTGATCAGGAAGCTAGGATTGGAGAAACCAATGCTTGATTGTCCAACGTGGTGGATCTCCACGCTGCATATGCTCACCAGGCTACTTGAACTAAGAGGCTTCGCTGGAGGGTTGCTCTCAAAAGAAGAAAGCTCCAGGTCGACTGAAGACGTATGGGCGGAAGTCGAAATGCTCGCAGTACCGCTTCGCCCGGCAGAAGTGGCAACGATGCCATTGCAGAAGGAACAGCTCACTGTAGGAGGTTTCTACGGCGCACGGCTGAGATATTCCATGGACACTTCCAAGATATCGTCGCCGTTAGCAAAGGTCCAGTCAATGAAAAAGAGGGAGCGACAACTTCTTGACATAGATGTCTTCTGTGCAGCAGTGTACATGAATCCCCGCTACCGCCTTCTTCTCACCCCTTAGCAAAAGTACCGGGCCACGTTGCATTTGACAAAGACTTGGAGGCGGATCACAGCTCTGCAATGCGAGCAATATTCAACCTTGTCTTCTGAAATTGCGGCGGCTCCAGAAGATCCGGAAGACGCCCTGGAAGCGCTCCTCAAGGAAAAAGAGGTTGAGTCTTTGAGTCTAGCGTGCACGTTCGAGGTACCAGTAGCCCACTTTCTATAGCATGCCTCCTGGAAATGCTAAACAAGGAGCCGCGGCTTTCAAGGGACGCTAACTTGTTGCAGTTTTGGGAGGAGAGACGGGAGCGCCATCCAGAACTCTGCACATTGGCGCAAGTAGCCCTGGGAGTGCCTGCGACCGAGGTCAGCGTGGAGCGAGCCTTTTCTGTACTGAAGTTCATTTTATCGTCTCAGAGGTGCCGTCTTTCCCCGGATATGCTTGACGACGTCCTGCTTCTTCGGTCGGCTGCCTGAGATTGAACTGCGCTTTCACGCACGTCCCGAGGTGCCCCAGCACTAGCTCGTTCGTTCCACACAGTAACGTGAGGCTTTGCTTTTTAGATGTAACACTTTTGTAAAATATGCATAGTTTATCTTTTGCTGTCGTCAATTGTTTTTGTAGCATATGAGTACGAACCGGTTCGAACCGGTTTGAACCTTTATTTTTTCACTCCGGAGTTGAACCGGAGCTGAACCGTTTTCCCTGAACCGGACCGAAAACCGGAACGAAAAACATTTCGGTTCGACACCCTGCCATTACCAGATCCCTAGATCCACAAAGACATTTTACCACTGCAACGCGGTAATGCAATTTGTATTTATTCTTTAATTTATATTTCTGGCTAAAGCTAGTAAAGAAATGTTTTTTCTCTTTCGGAAGTTGATGCCCCATAATAAAATAATCAACGCCAAATAAAAAAAAAATTCTCCCGCAAAACTGTTCAGCAGTTTTTTTTTTTTCGGTTAGATGTTTTTTTTTCTACCCGCTCGTTCGTCGTCCGCCTCGTCGATCGCGCAGGGTGTATAGCGTTCAGTCAGAACGCCAGACACCTGCGCGAGGAGGGAGCCGTTC
>JAZHYW010036087.1:0-16966 GCA_037355805.1 Ixodes ricinus | reverse complement strand
TGAAACCCGTTTAGAACGAACCCACGTAGCGGCGAATTATTGTCGATATCGAACTCACGGAACATTTAAATAAAAATGCATGTAAAATGTACTTTTTATAACGAACAACATATTCGCTACATCGAACTTTTTCCCCCGCGAAGGCTTTCAAATATGCGCAAGCACATCGTCTTCTAGCCTGTCCTTCCCCCCCCCAAAAAAAAAAGGAAAGAAAGAAAATTTAGAAAAGCTCAAGTAGCGAACAAAATTGAGCGAAGAGAATCAATTCTAGAATGGGGAAAGCTAAAAATACACTCTGCACGCACGCACAGAAAAATAAAACTTTTCATCCCAAAACCGTTCCCCACAAACAGATGCGATTCAGAAAGGGAGATAAGCTAAAAAAACTCTGCTGCACGCAAAAAAAAAAAATCTTTCCAGCGCGTTGTTACAAGGCGGAAGCGAAGCGGTGAGAAAGAAAGAGATGCTCTCGCCTTACAACGAACGCAACGTGGAAGTTCGTTGTAAATTATTTTTGCTATATCGAATTACTTGCTATATCGAATTACTTGCTATATCGAACTGATCGTAGCGTTTCCTGCTGTTCGTTATAAACGGGTTTGACTGTACCACGTTCGGCATCAATTTTGATTGTGTCAAGGCTTTAGTTGAGGTTTTCTTGGTGCCAAAGTTGTTATTAGCATACAAAAAAAACAAAAACATTGCCGAGGTCTTCAGCAAAAATGCGAAAATGTGTTCTTTTTACGTTCAACTAGGCCATTAATGTACACGAGAAAAAGTAGAGAGCTGACACACATCCATGTGGTACGCCCGAGCGCACCGGTATTGGTGGATATCTCTGTCTTTTAGTTCAACAATCTGATGCCGATTATTTAGGTAGTCTCGAATCCACCGCAGCACGTTGTATATTTATTAAGTATTTCGGACAATTTTAAAAAGTACTTTGAGGTGTGACACAAGGTCAAAAGGCTTCGAAAAATGTAAACGTATAACGTCGGTATATCCTCTTTTATTAATATTCTCTAAAAACTAATTAACCGTTTCTGCAAGGTGCTTAGCCGTAGAAAGATTCCCGCTTAAACCATGATGTTCGGCACAAGACATTTTATTTATTTCCAAAAAAAGAGAGAAATGGAACTATGGCATATATGTTCAAGAAGTTTCCAGACCGTGCGAAACGGTGAATTCGGCCTATATTTAGTAGCGTCCGTGACTTCCCGTTTTGTGAACAGGTACGATTTCTGCCTTTTTCCAATCATTCGGTATAGAGCCCACTCGTAGTGATTGTAAAAGAAGCAGTATAAATATTTGAAACAATATTCAGCGTTCCTCATTAACAATTAATTAGGAATATCCACTGGTCCCTCACTTCTTTAATATCTACGCCAACAAAGAAGCAAACACCCCCGCCTCTAAACAGACAGTATAAGGTAGTGTCTGAGCAGGAGGTATACTCGAAGGATTGAGTATGAGGCAATTTTCGAGATAAAACACACTTGCAAAATATTGTTTAAGAAAGTTGACATTTCTTAGCCGGTAGTGATGTATAAATCATTAATGATTAATTTATCCCGTTGTTCCCTTTTTGGAGAAATTTATCGCCAGATATTAGTTGGGTCTGACTTTGGAGATCGAGTCAAGGAGATGTTAAAAATGTGTACTTTTATTTACGAATAGAAATATTAAGTACCAGCATCTGCTCTCTCACTTTATCAGCATACTCTGCCAGAGAAAACGCGAGCTTATTTATTCGCAACCTCTGCACTCAACGCTTTACGTCAATGATATCACGCGCAATCTAAGGTTTTTCGGCGCCTCTTGGAACGAGTATTCTCTTTGGAACAGCGTAAAGATCTAGGCATTTTCAATTCATCGGAGCAAGTTCTTTTTTTTTTTTTTAAACAATGACATTTTGTTCACTGCCTGGGGGAAGAATAGAGGTCAAAGAAAATCATAATGCCTGAGGTCAAATTTGATTACACTTTCGTCCTGCGTTTTCTTAAAATCAGTCACCAGGCGCGTGGTGTCAAGAATTGATTCGGTTCTTCGTGCAAAAAAAAAAAAAAAGATTATATTCGAAGACAACAATTTTATAATCCGAGATTCCTTTTGAGACCTCACACCCAGAAAGATACGCCTGGCTACGCGAGACTAAATAAACACAAGTTTAATGATGCTTGGTGCTGCAGATTTTATACGTGTGGGCACGGAAACAATCTGACACAGATTTGAGATTGAACGATATTCCGGTTAACAAGGCAGAGTCATGACAGTTTAGGTTCAGGAGACTTTAACATTCCCAGTTTACACCGGGAAGCTTAAAGTCTCCTGACAAAATGACGTGCTTATATTTCTGCACATTGGACGGAAGGTAAAAATATTTTGCATACCACTCACTGAACAAATTTATGCTAGTAGTAAATTACGTTTATTTCCTGACATTCGCAAGCGGTCAGTTTACTTTAAAACACACGGCCATTCCCGTCATTGTGATTTTTACTCCGAGCAATATCCATACCAAACAAAAGTATGCGGAAGATTTAAGTTTTAGGCCCAGATTCCCTCATTGTAGATTGCGAGTAATGTAAATATTTTTAAGTATTCTAACTTTTGAATGTTTGAAAATGGAGAGCGACAAAAATGTATATGTATCAGTTGGGAAACCAGTTAAAAAGACAATTTAAATGTTAAATGCTTAAAAAGACTCAAAGTTCCTGAAGAGACCGTGGGATAACCAAGACCAATAATGGCGGTGGCTCAACTTACTGCTCCATTGTTTTTTTTTGTTGCTTTTTTTTTCAGCACGTCTACGAGTTTTAAAATAATAAAGCTTGAGAGCCGAGCGGAGGTGTGGGATCACCCTTGATTGAAACTTGGGCTTCTGCCGAGATGCGCAGCCGGCACTTGAGGGGCTGTTTCAAGAGTTTCCTGTTCAAAAACAAATCAAATCTCTCAATGTCCTATTTCCTGCTAACTCGTGAAATGACGATGTCATCAATTGCACAACCGTCCAAAAGCGACAAGGCATGACCAGAGATGAAGAAACAGAAGGAGCGTACCCAAGGCGCTAGAGCAGTTAGGGCTTCCATTTTCGCTTTTCGCTTCGCGTTTAGAGTTACGTCTCTTTATTTGAAGAAGAACACGTTTCAGAGAGTTAAATTATTTTAGTGAGAATAACGTCTCTTTCATAAAAAAATGTTGGTTCGGGTTAAAATGAAGAAGACGAGAAACCTCCTTCGCGAAAGGGCCTTAATTTAGTAACACAGTTAAACGAAACTCGTTTTTCTGGACCCAGCAAAAATCGGAATTAAGTTATTTTTTGCGTCATGTCTAGTAATGCCAGAGTTGACCTAACGATGTTTTCCGGAACGTGACAAATGACTCAAAAGGCGAATGGAGACAGGAGACAGCAGATACCGGTGTCTAAGTGCCAACATTCGATCTGGTTCGGATCGAACCCCTACGGTTAGTGCACGAACCGAGAGAAACGAGCGAGTTTCAGGTGCTCGCAAGGGTCCCTCACTGATGTTTTAATTAGTGGTGCGCCCCCCGATTAGGAGATAAAAAGCGAAGATGAAGTCGCATTAGAAAATCGCCCAATTACTTGAAAATTGAGGCTCATCCGTGGATTGCATCCGCATCTGCACGCCTCTGAAGCTGTCGTGCGCCACTCTTAATTTTGGTAAGCGTTCGAGATAGCCGAACTTTCGTGAGCAAAGTGTTTTACGTGTTTTTTCTGTGTCGTGCCCATGCGCTTCGTCGCATGACAGCGTAGGGTTTCGTGCGCATCAAACTGTGTTTACACATTGCGCAAGTCTCTGTAAGTGATTGTGTGCTCCCTCTTATACCGATTACTTCTTGTTTTCTATCCAGCTTATTTTGGTTTGCACAGGAAACAGCCTGTCTTGTGAGCATGCTCTGGGATAAGTCGCTTTTATGATGATCTTTCCTGCTGAGGTGACATAAGAAAGACAATAAAAGGAACTGAAATCCTGACATTAACTTCCTTTTCAAGGGTACCTTCATCAATAATTCCAGTCCCTCTATGAGACTAAGCGGAGGGTTACAGCGACGTGCATTATCGCGACAGTCACCGAATTGCACGATCTCCGTATATTCACCAGCCAAGCCGCCTTTTGAATTGAAACCGGAACATATTAAAAGCTCTTATCTTAAGTTTCCTTGCCCAGTCGTTTGGCTTGGGAGGCGTAACTGAGCTTGCCAGGCAGTGGATCAAATGAACGGACAACAAATCAAACAATTGCTTTAACGTAGAGCCTATTATCTCACTCCAATCGTCGCCTACTCTTAAATTTTAAACGAATATGACGATTGAATTTTTTGGTCGATCAGTTGATTGCTTTGAGCAAAACTTTAAGTGTCATTCAGTGCAGTGATGGTGCAATATTGAAGTGAATAACACTGAAGGGTTCGCACAAAACATTCAATTGATCGACCAGAACAATTCTATCACTAAAATAGCCGTACAAATTGGGCTTATTCGGCCTCTGAAATGTCAATATGGATCAGTTGACTTTTCCATAATAAAACAAAATACTAAAATTAAAATAAAAACAAAATCATAATCGACGAGCATAGTTGAATATATCATGTTTTTAGCTTGTTGGAATTTAAAACCGTTGAGATGCAATAACCCAAAACACGAATTTAACATGTGTGCATTCTCTAGTAGAGGGCGGAATTTATTATTTTTAGAATCCAAAAATTCGTTATTCTTTGTATCATATTTGTTGTTCTTCTACGTGCATCTTTATTTGTATTAATAAATTTATATGTCTGAAACACAAGAATAACGAAAAATGGCATAAACAAAATTTGCAACATCAATTGTTTGCTGCCCTTATAAAAACAAAAACTATGACCTCTCGAAACCAAGTACTCCGTCTAAGAGTCTCTAAAGTATATTTTTGACACCTGGTGCGCCAAATGTGCCGAACGTGGCGCTGGGTGAGGTTCGTCTGTCGTTCTTCCCGTACTCACGTCATGAAGTGCAGCGTTAGAAAGTTCTTTAGAATGTAAAAAAGTGAGCGACAACGTGTATTTGTAAACGCTCGTGCAAACAAAATATTTTGTACGCTCACGCCCATGTCTTTTCTAGCAGGGGAACGCCATATCTAATGGAGCAACAGTGTTCGAAATGTTTTGCTTTTTATTTTGTTTAGGTCCATTTCAGTATCACTCACGGAGGTTTTGAAGAGACCGCCCGACTATAAAATTCAGCAAATAGAATCAAAGATTCCTGCTAGAAACAAAAAATGCAGAGAACCTGCGCCCAATATAAAGGCGGTCCCCAAGTGAGCTGGGATGCCGCAGAAAACAAACATAGGAAACAGAAGTCCTTTAAAAAAAATTTAATGAAGTACGACTGAGTGTTGTGATCTTGATTTGAGTCAGGAGAAGAACGATATTAAGCCTCTAATCTGATTTCGGCCCGATAGATCTGTCAAATTTTACGAATTTCTTAGGTCTCACACTTTGTTGTTTGTTTACATGGGTAGTGAATCTGCATCGTCTTGTCTTTTTCTGTTTCCTTGTGTAAACGCAAAGTAAAAAAAAAACTTTGTTGTTGGTTTACACAAAATATATCTACTTTTGTTCTTTTTTTTAATAACCAATAAGCTCAGTTTCTTCACTCGTTTATGAGGGGAGCCATATCGGTGCGTTGCAATGTCGACCGAAATGGTGTGTTCTATGCAAACTATTTCGAGTTATTTTCGCACACATTGCTTTCTCGACATGGTAGGATAGCGGAATGGCTTAACAATTGATCTGAAGTTGTGAACCTGAAAGCAGACTTGTATGACATCCGGCAAATTTCGATCTATCGTAAGAGACGCCTTCAGGACTGACAAGCACAAAAATTGCCAAACTTCTATTCTCCCGTGGTGCACGCGAGGTGCCAGTTGCGGCGATCTACGCATGCGAGAAAAAGTTTTAGCGAAGAGACAAAGTTTATGTCATTACAGTGAAGAGGCTAAGCCTACGCCATTACTCTAAAGTATACGCCGTTATGTCATTACGCTCGCTCAATGCTTGTTAAAAGTGTTTACCTATTTTTAAAACCAAAACGCTTTTGTTTTGCGTTCTTCGGTCCTTTTCATTCCCCAAAGCTTCTGCGTACTTCCGGAGATTGGTTCTTTATGAGCAGTGTAATAAATTATACGCGCAGACATTTTGTAGAATGTAGAAATGTTTCATATGAGGAGCATTAGATCTCAAGTTTCGCGAACATGGCTCTGGTCGCGTGGAGAATTGAACATTTGTCACTACAGAGGTCTATGTGCATCGCTTGACCAGGTGCCTGAAAGTCTTAGTAGAGTTCTGTCATTATGAGTACAATTCTGCGCACTCGATGATGTACATTGACAGGATGTCTTTTCACTAGAGGTGTGCGAATATTCGAAATTTCGAATACGAATCCAACATTTTCCTTATCAGAAGTTCCCGAATATTCGGCCAAAGCCGAATATACGGAAAAAACGGCGAATATTCGCAAAAACTGCGGATATTTGAGCAAGTAACGAATAACTTGCCTGCCACGCATTCCACTATGAATATGTTTATTCGCTAAGGAAGGCGCATGATGCTTGCGTTTTCGGTCTGGTCTGTTTCTATCTGTCCGATGGCAGCAAGACAGAATCAGTTTCGGTTTCTTTTTCACCAAGCCCTTTGTTTTGTGGCACTTTTATAGCAATATGTGATGTAATTGCGCGTTCTATGAATTGATACAATAAAATAAACCTCGAGAGTGAAATATAAATACAAAATAAATCTCGACAGTGTTATCTAATATAAATGTTTGAAAAGTAAGAAAAAAAATCAGCAGAACCCATCCTTTGGGAATGATTATCTACGTTAATGCGAATAGCATCAAACGGTGCGGAGTTATGCGCGTTCGTCAGTGGCCGGCACACTCTAGATACGCCAGCCCACTCTTGAGGCGATTCTAAATTTGTTGACACTTTCACAGCCCTGCGCACGATCTGCCGCAGCCCAGCACGTTGCGTTTGTGTCACTTAGAAAGGCGAGCAAAGCACGCGCCATACGCACTAAACACTCAAAATGGTACCGACCAGACTTTCTGGCGTCTCAGCTAGTCTCAACCAACGGTACTCTAAACGGTTGTTTATATCTTTACCATAGGACGCGCTTTACAGCGCTGTCTACTGCTACCAGGTGCGGCGCGTTCCATGCACGAGGGCTCATTCCGCTCTCGTGAGGCTGAGCGACGCCCGCTACATCACCCTCTCCCGAGCGCGGGAGCAGGGTGATGCTAGCGGCCGTGCTCATCGCTGAATGAAAACCTACGTCGCATGGGGTACGCGCCGCACCGGTACTGTGACAGCGTTGTAAGCGTCGATCCTGTGGCAAGATATGAAATCAACCGTTTAGGTGCGTTGGGTGACTTCGCTTCATAGCTCTGTGGTTAGCGCGTCTGCCTGCTGATCAAAGGGTCAACGGTTCGAATCCCAGCCGGCGCCGGTCTTTTTTATTTATTTATCGACCCGCGGCGTAAGAGGTTAGATAGCCAGATAGATACGATAGATGCATAAGGCGAAAAGTGCGTGAAGTATCCAAAGAATCACTATTCGCATTGAAAAGAAGAAAAAACAGTTAGGGCTGCTGAGTAGAACAATTGCATCGCCTATTTGAAAACAACTCCTGCCACTTCCGCGGAGTCAAAACTAGTGAATGTCGTGAACCTGCCCAGGTTCTAGTTCGACCGAGTTCGACTTTTTCGAACCTTCAACGTGATGTTCGACAAAGGTTCGACTGAAGTTCGCATTTTGTGGGCATGCGCAAAAACTAAAAAAAATACGGAAGAAGAAAAACTGGTTGATTTCACTTGGCGGAGGAAAGTGCCATATTTGTTGGGTTTATTGGCATCGCTGGTTCACATTAATAACTAATGAAAGCGTTAAAAGCGCAATATTTTCGGTTTTATATGGTGTAAACATTGGTAACCATTTTATGAAATATAAAACAAAGTACTTTCTAAATAATTTTTTCCCAAAATTCAAAATATTCGTGTAGCAGCCGGGCAACACTGTCCATAAGACGAACTTCTTCGAACTTTAGTGAAATGTCGCAGGTTTCCCAAATGAACGGGTCTTTCTACTGGCGGAAATAATGTCACGGCGCGTAGGGGGCGTTGAGCAGTTAATTTTCCTAGACGATAATTTGTAATGAGTGCATTACTAGAAGTAGCTTTAGCCTGCTGCAGCCCAGTAAAATGCAGTTGCATTGATTTATTTTAAAAAAGGCAATAAAACCTGCCGTTACCTCTTGTTTTGCCATTTTTTATTACTAGACACATATTCGATATTCGATTCGATATTCGAAGCCCGTTTTTCGTCTTATTCGTATTCGATTCGTATTCGAAAATTTCAATATTCGCACACCCCTACTTTTCACGTAAAATATTAGAGCGGCATTCAGCAGTCATTCAATTTTCCTTCATTGCTCGGAACGACCAAAACAGTGCCATCACCCCATACAAGCTGCAGACGTTTTTTTCTTAACTCCTTCGCGTCGTTGCTGCCTGAGATTGGTCGAGACTTCCGAGAGCCCAGAAAGAAGGAAATAAAAAGGAAGCAAAATAAGTTTAATTCAGTACCGTGGTTTAAGAGGCATTGCTCGAGAACATGTAAGCTTGTTTCCTTTTACCAAAGATTTGGCAGCCATCAATTTCAGATTCTTGTTTCCATTGAGACAGCGTTTAACTACACAATAGGACTTTTTGGCTTTCTTCGTTCTACAGCGTTGAGTTGTTCTTTATTTTTTTGTGTGTGTGTTTTCGACGTAATCTTTTTTTTTCATTGTGTTTGTATTAAATAAGTTGCCCTATGCAACCCGCAGTATAGATTCAAGGTCACGGTGTTTCGATTCGCGAAACCCTGTCAAGGAAATGGTGTAAAACCGATCGTGTTTATGATCGCTTCTTTTTCCTTCTTTCGTAAGAAAACGGGTATTTTGATGCTATGTCGCACAACAATATTGAATGTGAGTACAAACTTATATTGCATATACTGCACCAAATGAAGAAGTGAAAAGGAAACAAAAGAATTGTCACCGAACAAAAAAAAATGTAGTTCTTGATAGGAGTGTGAAAACTTCCGTTTCTGCTATTGCGCGGGAAGTTGTATTCTCTTTTTCTAGTTGTAATCCCTTCTGCGTGGTCTTTGAAAGGGCCTAATTTGGAAAATTCATCTTGCTGCAGAAGCGATATAAAAATAAGTACCTTTAAACGCTATGCGGTATCCACTATGATGAATATAATGTGCTCTTTATAAGTAAAAGAAAGTGTAATAAATGTTTTTGTCAGTATATTGATGCACTTTTACCTTTAGGTTAGGTGTCCGAAACAACTCGTGTCTGCGACGGCCTTTAATATACGCAACGTTTCTAGCCTTTTAATTAACAAGGCAGAATACTCCAGTTAATAAAGCAACCGCTGTCCGCTTATTTTTATCCAGATTAATGACAGTTCCCAATAAATCATCGTTAGAAGCTAGTGGGTAGACATTAGAGGATGTCTGGCCATTTCACTAATGAAAAATGTTTCGTTCACCGAGTTTAATTTTATTGTTTTGCATTTCACGTCTCGCCGCCGTTCTCCCTAAAAAGGCAAAAACTCTAACAGTCATCTGACCCCCACTTCCAAAAAAAGGAATATGAAGCAAGGAATTAGCGAGGCTGATCTGATGAAACCTTCAGTAATTGGAAGGCGAAATGCTAGCTCCTTCTTAAGGCTCTGCAAGAAGAACAGTATCCTGAAAGGTATCAAGGCGTGTAGTTTGTACTTGTTTCCGTTTTTGCTAAAATCAGTGGAAACCTCACAACGGTCAGAAGAAAAGAATAACAAATATAAGGAATAAAGACAGAACATTTAATTGTGCCGGTCTTTAAAGTCTCTCTTTCGCATGGGCTTTTTTCGGGA
This sequence comes from Ixodes ricinus, assembly GCA_037355805.1. Classification (NCBI taxonomy): domain Eukaryota; kingdom Metazoa; phylum Arthropoda; class Arachnida; order Ixodida; family Ixodidae; genus Ixodes; species Ixodes ricinus. The sequence continues at coordinate 7,005 of JAZHYW010036087.1, read as the reverse complement.
AGGATTTCGCCTTTCGCAATAAAAAGGAATCGTAGAGTATTCATTTATAATATTTTTTATCTATAAACTACGACACCTTAAAAGACTACATTTAAAAAAAAACAGTATTTTCTAAAGTAGACGGGACACGTATTATTTTTTTTCGTAATTTTTGCAGGAGGAGAAAAAAATGTCAGGGAAATATGAATGCCAATAGACGCAATTTAGATCGATTTCACGGCCCGGTCTATGCCCCGCCAACAAGTACAGTTGCCTCACCCATTACTACCGGATTGGCTTGGCTGCTCGGCCGAACACGCTAACAAGCCTTGCGTCTCCTTTGCGAGACATCCGGCGCGTCGTAGCCTGTCATCTGAAAACGCCTGTTAGTCGTGCGAGCAGACGCGTCGCACCCTCCGGACATCATCTGCTATTTCACCACCGTCTATGCGTCGTCTGCCATGCCCCGAACGACGCGGACATGAACGCTGCCCGTCGGCGTCCATTTTCGCCTTCGTTCATCTGCTGTTCCGCCCTCGGCTAATAATATTTTACAACCCTCGCAAGACTTGGCCATGAAAGCTGTGTTCTTGCGTTCCATCGTGCGCGAGCGACGGTCCAATACAAGCGTTTGTCAGCGTGCGATAATGTGCGGTAAAAATAGGCCGAGACGTCTAAAAAAACCAACAGAATAAACTATGCTGTCATTTCAGCTTTCGTGATCTTGTTATTTTTTTCGCGTGGCATCCGCGAGCAAGGTTGAGAGAGCCTCATGAGTCACAATTAAAACGTGATCTAACATGGTTCGCTTTGGCAAGCCAGGTGCACTGCAAAACTTGAGAGATACTTGCATTTCGAAGCGGAAAGTGACGTTCACATAACTGGACTAACCTGATGCGAGCCAAGCGTCCGATTGCTTTCAGCCAGTTAGCTCGCCAATCTTTACCTGTGTAAATATATTTTCGGTATTGAAACCATGGTCGCAATCACGACGGTTGTACAATTCACAGAGCAGTGGGGCCGCTTTTACGGAAACCAGCCTCTTTATTGAGCAATCAACGCGCGCAAAGAAAGAAATCAAGCCAGATCGATTAAATATAGTGAATGGGGTAGCCAGGCTTAGTCCAGGCTTGCTACGAAAACAAGCATACGCACAGCACTTCCGAAGGCGCGTACTTGCGACAGTTGTTTGCTGCAAACTATGTCGGTTGATGAGATCTTTCTCTAAACACCTCTGTAAACTCAAAACGATCCGCACTCAAAGCAAATTTACGAGCTCAACGAGCTACGATCGTTCAGTACTCCTCAGGCAACTGCAGCAATGTTTCTTATCGTTTGAAGTTGTAAGCAGAAAGGCAATATCGGGATATTTTTGAAAACAATAATGACTCTATCTAGAATATTTGTTTGTCAAACATAAAAAAGTCAATTAAACTACTCTTACGGACATGGAGATACAAATTTACAACAAACTTTTCATACGTCAATCGTCTCGCCAGCAATGGGAGATGTAAGCACCTTGTACGAGGGGCGTTCATAAAGTTCGTATTATTGTCACGAAGGAATAGAGATTCAGCAATCAAACTCGAGTAGGAGTTGAGACTTTCTCTACATGTTCGCCACCAAAAGTTACCCACTTTTTCCAGCGATGCACCACATGCCGGAGGCCATTGTTGTAGAACTCCTCGTCTTGAGTGTTCAGGAATCGCTCCACTTCAGCAATCACTTGGTCACCGTCCTTGAAATGCTTTCCTCTTATTTGGCCACACTAAAAGCGTCTGTGCCATTTAACCAAAAGTGTCGTAAACTGGGACGTTGTCCCGAACAACGCTCCCAGATTGGAATGAATATCCTTGGCATTGCTTCCCTTCAAATGAAAAAAAAACCGGATCACTGCATGTGCTTGGCACCGACGGGCGGTGCCATTTTTGTTTCGTCTCCCTAGCGGCGTTACGAGCTACTATAGCATGCGATGTTTATACTGTGCGGAAACTAGAGGGACGCACGCTCATGTTGATGCCTGTTTTGTTCCGTTTCCTTTAATTTTTTGTGCCGATAATACGAACTTTATGAACGCCCTCATAAGCATCTTGTAAGCACGGGGTGGGGCTTCGCGGAGTTATGACCTCCACATGTTGCGCCTAAATTGCATCTAGTGGCGTAAATATTGCTCGGAAAACATGCATCTTTTAGTGGTTATTTTTTTTATAAACGTGTTCCTTCAGAAAAAATTTAAAAATATACATTATTGCAGTGTCTTTTTGACCTATCACCGCTTTTTCGACTTTTTCATTCATCGATATTTAATTTTCATTCTGTAGTACCGGTCAGTGACTCGAAAGAGCGGCAGAACTCTGGTAAAAAATATTGAGGGAAAATCATGCAGCGTCTTACGTTTAGACAGCTGTACCTGTGCTGCTTAGTCCACGTTACGACGATGGCGATCGTTATATCATCGCCAAATGTTTCCGCCGAATTTGGCGGGGAAACTAAATTTATGCATAGTCACGTGACGTAAATTTTTCCGCTGCATTGTCTGAGAACCTGAAGTCGTCTGTATGTCCCATTCCGTCAGGTCACGTGACATTCATTTTCCCGCCAAATTTTGCGAGGAAACTGAATTGGTGCATACCAACGTTACTAGATTACCTCAGTTGTGGAACTCCCGCGGAGGGGGTACCCCCCTCACTCACTTCGATCCGCCTGGAGTCGTTCGAAGCGCCCTCTATAGTTTCGTTTCATAACTGTGCGTTCCAAAGAGCACAGCTGAAGCGCCAAATGGCGATCACAACGCCGCCGTTTCTCCCGCAGCGGTCACTCGAGGAACTGCACGTGACAGCTATTTTTGGCTTCAATCGGCCATTTCGGAGCCGAAAAGGGTTACAGGGGTGCCACCCTTGTCTCCCCAGCGGACGCGCCGCGAGATGTCACCGAAGTTAAAATGCACCTAGGTCGGGACGCGCTACCTGAAATCCCCGCTGAGGCATGGTTGTATAAAAACAATATTAATTGTGCTGCAAAACCTTGAAAACTAAAAATTTTAGAAAACATCACGCGCCCCCATTTTGTACTAATCTCCAATAAAAGTTACTACAAAAAGAGTTTTTTCCGTTGGTTTTTACGTTTCTAGTAACGTTGAAACGAACGTATCCCGATTCAGTTACCAAAGCAGCCGTCCGGCGGCGCGTCGAGCGACTCCGGGCGAGTCGTGGTGAGTGAGGGGGGGTACTGTTCGTGCATGCAGCGTCTATGAACAGTTCCGTAACTGAGTTAATCTAATAACGTTGGTCACACGTCACGTGACGTCACTTTCGCTAAATTTAACGGGGAAACTAAATTTGTTTACGCTCACGCCATAGCGAAACCGAGGGACGGGACCGTAACAGCTACCACTGTAAAAAATAAATCAGTGAGCAACAAGGAGTTCCACGTACCTGACATCCTCTGAAACCTATTCCTCACTCGGCCATCTCAGCTCTTCCTAGAAGTTAAATGTTGGTGTAAATTATGCGAGCACAATAATATCACTAAGCCAGAGTAAAATGTGGGGCGCAATTAATCGTGTAACAATAATAATATAGAAGTTTGTGTGAAGTACTCAAAAAGTGTATCCCTGAGATCATCTCGCTTAGGCATAATGTTTGGGTAGCACTAAAAAGCTTTGCTTTTGGGTGGAAGCGCATGAACAAGTTGAGTATGGGAAAACTAATGTATGTTTTATAAAGTATTTACTAAAATACTTCCAGATAGGTGAACACAGCGAAACATTAGAAAAACCAAGAAAATAATATTAGATGAGACAACAAATGTATTTCTGCTAATGCAAATGCCGTGGTAGGATACATTTTTTTCGTTCATGCGACTACTGAATATCGTGGTAACCCATGATATACGTGAGAGTTGCGAATTCAAAGGTAACTTGTCACGGATATAAATTGTTGTGTATGTCGTCTTATGACTTGACGTTACTTAACTGGGTGAAGATTTATGAGTCTTTTCCTGGATCCTTGTTGACCCCGTTTCCAAAAATTTTGCTTATCTTGTCTGCTTCACACGTCCGCTTGATCCTGCGAAACTTTAGTTCGACTTTAACTCTAGCCTAACAGGATTAGTTAAAAAAGTGGTTGACTCGTAATTGAGTGTATTTTTCTAAAGGCAGAGAGCAACATTAACACCGAAAGAACGTTTTTAATAATCACACGACTTCAAAAAACTCTTCTTCCAGAATCGTGAACATGAAAGGTAATGGTAAGATGATATAAAGGTAAAGAAAAAGATGCGGAGTTTGTTGGAGAGTTACTAAAGATCAAGCACAAAGAACGCACTTTTTAAATGACGAAGCTTGTTAATTTCTGTGTAACTCGAATCATTCTCCAAACTAATATGTGTAATGTGGCATATGTATCTACTATATCCAGCTTTGCGAACATTAGCAGTGAAGTTTTCTCGAGAAAGGTTTCCTGAAGGAATTCTGGATTAAAAGAAAGCCCCTTCCCAATGAGTTTTTATTAAAGCCTCTCCAGCTGCTGAAAGTTTTTTCCGCTTTGAAATTGTATTAATGAATATTATTTATATAAGCGCATTCTGTTTTGGAATCGTTGTGATCGAACAGCTCGGCGTATCTGGCCAGTGGTGCCTGGAAGAGCTCGGCGTTCCAGGCACCAGTAGCATGGTGCCTGGAATGCGACTTCGACTCATGTGTTTACCGTGTCGTAAAAAGTGGTCCTCGATTTCTCCCGATGACGTCACCAAAGTGCATGTTGTCGCTAGCAACGGTCCTGACGGTGTCAAAGCAGAGGTGGTTGATGAGGCGGATGCCTGGTCTGCTGCAGGCAGGCTTGTACAAGATACTCACTAAAAGTATTTAGGTTAAGTTACTGAGTACCACGAAAAATAGTAACTGAGTATAGTACTAAATACTCAAATTTGTAAAGTAATTGAGTAAAGTACAAAATACTCCAACAAAGTAACTCGTTACTTTCAAGATACTCTCAAGTTACAATTTTCTCTGCAATTCAATGTCAAGCACAACCGAAGTCATCAAAAATTCTTCCTCCCAGCTACTATGGAATCTCTCTGGAAATCTCTTAGCCAGACTTTGGCGGCCACTCAGGCTTCTAGTAGGTCCCAAGTGACTACGAATGAAACAAAAATAAAAATGTTTTTCTTTTATACCTTTGCTATGGCGAGGACATAGGCGAGGGCAGCGCGAGGCCCGTTCGCCTGCGGAGGGAATTTCTACACAGACGCTCGCCTCCGACGCCCCCCTTGTGTCAGGTGCTCATTTCCGCTTCCCCCATCAGTGTACTGGTGGTGCCCCGCAGTCGGGGGTCAGAGAGTCCAGGCCAGGGGAGAGCGGGTGCCATCGTGGTGGGCGTCGGCGCTCATTCGTGCTACCGAAGACAATAGCGAGATTTAGTGGACCGTGTTTCCCCCTCCGCTCCTCCCGGAACTCTACAGCCAAGGCCATCGGCACGCAGGCGCAGTGGCGGTTTCTTCGTAGCGGAGGGGAAACACGGTCTACTAAAATTCGCTAATGCTGCGTACGCCGCAAGCGATGGGCCGCCGACTGGAGCTGTGTGCCTTACGACTCTTGTGTGCGAAGAGAGACTAGTGAAACGAACGAGCGGTGTGTGCGACTGCGTACGGATGCAAAGGCATTTCTGAAGCTGGAAAGCTTTCTTTTATATTCGTTTTCACTCCATAACAAAGAAAAATAAACTCCGCTTTACTGTCGACTCTTACCAGACACTTGTAGAACCTAACCTCTCTCCGACACAAGTGCCCTCCCTCTGGCTTGTAGCCTACAGATTTTATGCTTTCACCCGCATGCCCTTCAGCTTCGGAATCTCTGTTGCTCTTGGACTTGGCCACAAACAAATTGTAAGAAAATATGCTTTGACGTTTTGCCCAGTTAGAAGACATGACACATGTCCGCTCGGCTTGAGGCTGCGACACCTGCTTCTCCGTGTCACCTCTTTCAGCAGAAGCACGGAAGTGCGCTGTATTACCTGGCACGAAATGTATCTCCAGTGGCAGGGCGCCTAGCCAAAATAACTAGAGTTCAATATTTTCCAAGCTTCCCGCCTCTAAGAAAATAAAAATAGAAAGTAACTTAAAAGTAACTTTAAAATGAGAACAAGTTACTTGAAAAAGTATTTAAGTTAGAGTACTAAATACTGACATTCGAAAGTATTTGCAAGATACCAAGTTACACACAAAAGTATTTAAGATACAGTAACTTCAGTAGAGTATTTAAGTTACGTACAAGTCTGGCTGCAGGTCTATTTTGAGAGTCAACGGGAAAACTCGAACAAGGAGTTGAGACTCAACGACGACAGCGACATTCGCGTTCGCCCGTAATTTTTGTTGTGACTTCTAGCACAAACCACCAGGATTGCAAAATCCGACATGACGCGCCAGCTACTGTCACGTAATTTGTAGTCTCGTCGAGAACTCGTGATGCATGGGCGAGAAAGGACGTTTAGAAAACCAGTCGAAGACGCGTTCCCGGCGCCGTACTACTAGGAGAACTAGGAGATTTTCATACTTACGGTAAGGTGAGGCGAAATGAGACAATAATTTTAATTAGACTTCTAATGTTTTTTTGTTGCTTCAATATTCAAAAAGCAGAGCATATGGATATTCTTAGATGTCTTGACTATATGTTAAAAAATAGTACCCAACTGGAGCAAGCGAAACATTAAACAAAAGTACAATATCTGAAAGTAACATTATGTCTTATTTTGTCTCGCCCCGTGGGGCAAAATGAGACAATGTGGTGGGGTACAATGAGACACACTTAAAAAACCTGATATGCGAACAGTTTTTGCAAAAAAAAAGAAACAACACTTGAAACGCACTTTGAGCTCCAACGCACTTTTCATGAGCCCGCTCCTTGTATACCATACACTCGATTCATACTGAATGCAGTGCTGCTTGGCTAGAAAGTTCTTGGCATATCAGGATACCAGTCTCTTGTGGTGTGCATCGCACGGTCTGCAGAACTCTCGGACACCGCGCGCA
>JAZHYW010036086.1:0-13053 GCA_037355805.1 Ixodes ricinus | reverse complement strand
CAGTGATGGAAGCGGCATTCAACCCTTTGGAGCAGGTTCTGTAGCAGGCAAAATATTAGTTTGGAGCAGCCACTGACGCTTTTGGAGCAGATACCTACGTCTGCCAGCATATCACTTGAAAAAGAAAAAAAAATTATTGTACCGCTAAATGAGTTCATATTTGACAATGACTGAGGGTTTCTCCTTGATAGTAGAGCATTTTACTTATTACGTTACCTTTTGTAGTAAGAACAAATAGGGCAAAAAAGGTACATAGAGCTTTCTTAAAAAAAAATGAGGCTCTGTTCAGAGTAGGTTTCATTTACAATGGGTACTAAATAAATTGATAAAAAATGGGAAAAACAAGCGCCGAAAAAACTAGGACAAGTAAGGAAACGACGACACAAGGCGCAAGGCACAAGGCGCCTTGTGTCGTCGTTTCTTTACTTGTCCTAGTTTTTTCGGCGCTTGTTTTTCCCATAATGAACCAACTGGCCCAACTCACCATTTTGTTGATAAAAAATGAATCACACTTCAGTTAGGACAAAGCCTCCCTACCCTCGCTCTTTTACACCCGGTAGTTCATTTAGTCTGTATATATCATTTCTGTGAAATGCCACCAAAAACCAACATAATCGCTAACACGTCTATCAGTAAAAATGCGCCTCCCAAATTTGATCGTTAGCAAACTAAAAACTTCAATATTAAAAACTGAAAGAAAAAAACAGGCCACCCGAAAATATTATGAAAACCTACTTTTGCGCTTACATTTATTCAAATAAAGCACCGCATATTTTTTTTCTTTCTCGACGCAGCATTTGAAAACAAGATTATATAATCGAGATCAAAGAATGTGGACCCGCAATAGTACTTAGCATAATTTACATGTACATCGTGCTAAACCGGACGCTCACCCATGCCAGCAGCTAGCTACTCCTAGCACTCCGGTGCAAGGCGGTGACGCTCGACGTGCGTGGGCTGGTGAGAGGCACCATGGAGGCATACGGCAGACATAATAATCAACTGATCTCACCAGGAGTACAGGAGCCTGGTTCTGTATTATCGCAGTAGCCGCCATGCTACTATTTTGCAATGTTTTGTCGCGACGTTTGGCTCCTGACATCGCCGACATTGTCTGAAATTTTAGAGGATGTTGGTGATCAAGCCGCCAGCACATCAACCGGCCAGCGCGGTGGTCGAGCAATCTTAAAACTTCCGTTTCACCTTATTTTAAAGCGCAGCCGACGCTACGAGCCAATGGGATTAACCAAACAACGTCAAAGCCCGACATCGAGGCATCGGACCATCTTCCTGTACGTGTTCTTTCATCGATTAAACCAATCAAATGCAGCGAATGTCCCGTGACTTGTCGCTTTTACTATGTGTGTTCGTGCTGTATATGTTTGAGCCTTCGACTGTGCTCTGACCTTAGATAAAACAACGTATACGGTGGGTAGCGACGCTGTGAAATACATATTTCTACCGTTTTTCTTTCTTTCTACTTCTTTAAATATTAAGGCCAACCAATAAAAAAATATATCAATTTTTTTGTTTTGCCCATCTCGGCGCAGGTGTGGCGCAATTCTTAGCCAAAACGGCACTTTGGCGCAAGATGTAGCAGACTTTCGCTCACGGCGCAATTTGGCGCAAATGGCGCAGCACTTCCATCACTGAAATAGCCTTCAGCTCGTACCTTGTTCCGTCACTGCTCGCTCGCCTTTGTTATGTTCCCAAGTTTTCTGCGAGGGGCCTCGGGGCGCAGGCCAACATGGGCTGCGGGCTTGCAATACACCTTTCCATAAAACGTATTAGAGCATGTTAATTGCTGTGTTTGTGTGTTATGCACGCGCTGTTTCTGGCTGGCTGCAATTGCAAGCGAGTGCTGGCTGGACTGCGACTTTTGTAAACAGTGGAAACGTCTATAGTCACGCAAGTACAGCCAAGAGAGAGGTGCGCCAACTTAAACAGATTTGAGTTTACCGCAATATGGCGATGCTGTTTGCTCTGCTATTCAGATGAAGTGACTTCTGCGCCCCAGAAAAGCACACAGCAATGGCAGCAGACGCAGCCGATGCTACAAGTGCCAGCATGTGGCCTTGGAGAGTGCTTACACTGCACGAGCGTGCATTCTTGGCAGGGACACTGAAATTCCGGAGCTCTCGCTTGTAGCATCATTAGTGTGTGGACTTAGATGAAGCAGGGCAACAGCGAATGGCTTCAAAGAGGTCTGGTAACAAAACCATCATAATGAGAATGCTGTAACAACTGTTTTAAGCTGAAACAAAGTATAGCCATGGCAGCGACCAACGGATACAGAGCTTCGGATTCGGGTTCACCAACATTCCCTTTGGGCCGGAATGTCCGATGTCAATGTTGCCAACAAAAACTGCGAGACAGCTCATTTCGACAAGGCTCGTTTATAATTTGTTTTGGCTAGTGCTGTCGCAAACTTTTGTTGAACTGGAATTCTAGGTCAAACTTTGGGGGTTCGACTGGGTCAAACCGGTTCGACGAAACTTTGAACTTTTAACCAAGTTCGACCGGTTAGACTTTGTGGACAGTGTGGCCAGACCTTGATACAAGCATGTCTAGGTTTGGCGAATTTTTTATGCAAAGGGTCATTTTAATTTTATGAACAGCTGCAATTAAAAGAAACTAATTCTAAATGCTGCAGAAGTTAATACCTTCATTTTTGTATTGTACTAACTGAAATAACCAATCAGTGCTGCCCTTAATTCATCCCTTAGCCATCACCCTCCAATCCGAAGCTAACTGGTCGGCCTGTCGCACGTGCGCATGATTGATTGATTACGGGCTTTATGGCGCAAAGCTACTATGGCCATACTGCGCCAAGCTTGTTTAGTTGAAACATACTCAGGACTTCTTCAAGAAAAATATCTAAAAAATGTTCATGTGACAAGGTTAAAAGTCATAGAATTCAAATTACAACTCCAGTAGGAAGCCGGTTTTTCTTAAGTAATTTATGACACGATCAAACGGTACTATAGGGGTCTCCCCAATCAGCAGCGCTGGGTGAAAAGGAATCTGGTGTGAAAAAAACTCGGGGAAATGTGTACGTCGTTCTTGCTCAAGCCCTGGGCACAGCCACAAAATGTGTAAAATTGTTAAACGCTCCCCACAGTCATCACACAGGGGTGGGTCTTCCCCCTGAGCAGATGTCTGTGGGTGAGGTAGGAGTGTCCAATTCTAAGACGACACAAAAGAACTTCATGGCGGCGGGTTTTGTGGGATGCACTCTCCCACACACCGAGAGCTGGTTTAATCCTGTGAAGTTTGTTTTCGCATTCCAGACTCCACTCCGATTGCCATAGCTGTAAAACTAATGATTTAACTAAGGGCTTCATGTCTTGAAATGGAATCTGTGAGGTGGTTGGCTGTAGGTGCTTAGAGCTAGTGGCCAGTTCGTCCGCTCTCTCGTTACCTAAGATCCCCACATGGCTAGGCACCCAGCAGAATTTTATGTCTCGGCCAAGCCGCAGACCACATTGTACCTTAGATCGAACAAGCTGTGCCAGTCTATTTTTACTTCCCTTCATTGAGCAAAGTGTGGTGAGCACACTTTGAGAATCCACGAATAAAATAGATTTCATCGTCTTGCTGGTGAGAATATACTCCAAGGCCATCAACACTGCATAGAGCTCTGCTGTGTAAATACTTGCACATTCCTTGAGACGCTGAACCTTACTGAATCCTTCAGAGTAAACTGCTGATCCTACAAAATGCAATGATTTGGCACCATCGGTATAAAATTGGGAGTAGTTACCATACTTCTTCTGCACCTCAAGGAATTCTTGCTGAATCACCACTGGGGGGATGTTATGTTTGTTAAATCTAGTAAAATACCAGTCACAAAAGACGGGCAACATACTCCACGGAGCTTCATTTTCACCCTTCTGCAAAAGGTCGGTCTCATCAAGGGTGAGGTCGAGAGATGTACAAATGCCCTCAAGGCGAAGGCTTAAAGGCGGTACAACCCTGGGCTTATGTTCGAAAAGACAAGCAAACCGAGAATGTTGCAAAGCACCATAAGTTGGGTGATTTGGATAGGACAGAATTCTGGAAGCATAAGTCACAGCAAGATAACGTCGTCTGTGCCCAAGTGACATCTGATTAGATTCAGCGTACAAGCTGGGGATGGGTGATGTGCGGAAGGCACCTGTAGCGAGCCTTAAACCGAGATGATGCACAGGATCCAGCATTTTGAGTGCAGAAGGCCTCGCTGAGTCGTAAACTATAGCACCATAGTCCAGACGTGACCGGATAAGGGAGTTGTACAGGCATAGCAAACATATTCTATCGGATCCCCATGACTTGTGCGCTAAGACTTTAAGAATATTGGCTGATTTAAGGCACTTCTTTTTAAGGCCCTTCAGGTGGGAAACGAAGTTTAACTTTTTATCAAACGTTATACCCAAAAATTTATGCTCTGTTTTTACACTAATAGGAACCCTGTTTAATGTCAGTTCTGGATCTAGGAACAGCCCCCGACGCAGAGAAAATGGCACACAGATAGTCTTCTCAGGCGAAAACTTAAACCCATTTTCGTCAGCCCACTTACTAATTTTGTTGATGGTAAGCTGTAGTTGTCGTTCACAGCTAGACAAATTACAAGAGGAAACCGAAATGTGAATATCATCCACGCAGAGGGAGTATGAAACGGAAGGTGGAATTACCTTTGACAACGAGTTAATCTTTACGGCAAACAAGGTGACACTCAATACACCTCCTTGCGGAACACCGTTTTCCTGGACATACTGGTCAGATAGTGTGGTGCCAAGTCGAACTTGAAAGGAGCGACCTGTGAGAAAACTGCTTATGCACCGCAACATGCGACCACGCACACCAGAGGCATACAAATCATAAAGGATACCATACCGCCATGTCGTATCATATGCTTTCTCCAGGTCGAAGAAAACACGCACGTGCGCATAGTAGTCGAACCTTTGTCAAACTTTACACAAGAAACTTGAAAAAGTCGAACCTGGTTGAACTCGAACCTTGACCGGTTTGCGACACCCCTATACTCTGTTTCACCTTATGATGTACCGCAGGAAAGGCTACAAGCGCGAGCTCCTTGCTCTGGGGCACATCTCGGCGGCACAAGCTCTCGTGACTTAAGAACGGCTGCCAACGCTATGAGCTCACGCTTCTAGCCTTCGCTGCGGTACAACATAAGGTGAAACGAAGTACAGTTTTGGCACACCTTGGCGTAATTTTTTTCTTATTTATACTTTTCTATCAGTGTGGCGCATGAAAAGTCATTAAGTGCACAATGGCGCAATTAGCGTAGCAGTTCCATCCCTGGGCACCCTAAAAAAAGTAAAATGTTTCAGATGCTTGAAAAGCACTATTTTTCACAACATAGTTCAGGAGCCATGGAAACTTAATAATCTGGGTCTTTGGATTAAGAGTCAGCAAAGCTGATCTCGACCCCACGAGGAAGGAAAGGATTAGGGGCGGAGTTCAAGAGGTCTCAAAAGGTTCAGTAAACACAGAATTCATGTATCAATCCATTAAGACAACGGCCCCATACCTTGTTGATGAAGCTCGACTTGCCGACGTTTGGGAACCCGCAGATGAGCAGGGTCCGCGTGTTGGGGTCAATGGACGGCAGCCGAGACAGATGCTGACGCACCTGCTCCAGGTACTGCAGGCTCTGGCTCTGCCGCTTCATGATGGTCTGCCATCCTGGAGTAACAACACACACACGTCAGGCTCTGAAATGTTGCAAGGGCCAGCCTGTACAAGGAAGTCAAATTGTTCGTACCGTCCGAGCGCAGCTCGCGCCAGCTGCTTGCACCGGTACAGGGAGTCGCCGTACTTCAGCAGGCGCACATAGTCCCTCGCAACGCTGCAAAGGAATTGTGTCGAGAAGATAATGTCATGTTCCAAATAACTAGCTAAAAAAAAAAAAAAAAAAAAGATTCCCCGGTTAAAACATTTTGTCAAGTGCAATGAAGGTGCAATAGCACCATTGCGCAGTTCTTACCCTAGCACCGTGCAGGAGCGAGAGGGGAATAGGCAGTGTGCTAACACTTCCTCTTCCCCCTCCACACAACGCCATTTGTAGCACAACGCTATACACCTTTCCAAAGAACGCTTCTAGGCCGCCGCCATGTTGCTGATGCTGATGCGGCTAGTGCGACTCTCGCGCCCTCTATCAGCTAGAAATTTTCTGCCACTCTCTGGGACTGTGAAGACCCGCTCAGCGCGGTTCTCTACCTGTGTTTTTGCGGTTTTGCATTCGACGTTTTCTCGCCCCTCTTGAAAGTTTCCACTTAATTTTTTTTATGCGTGCTGCGTACCCTTTCTGTGTTATCTTCCATTGTGAGAAATAAGGCTGGTAAGTGCCTGCCATTCAAGCTTTTCTGCTTGACATTCACGGGAAACGAAGGAGGTGAAGGACGTCGAACGACCCTCGACGCGATTTTGCGAACATTGTTCTCACCCCTCCCAGAGATAATCCGCGTAGAATCCTCAGTCATCTCCAAAAATAGTTGTCCGGGTTGGGGTGGGAAACGGGTCAGTCGCGTTCGTTCCTTTGACTTGGTGCTGTTGTGAAAAAGGAAGCTCTCCACGAAACGTGCCCCAAAACGAAGTCATCTTGGATTCCGTCCGATCGTCAAGATGTGACTGTCGTCGACTGTGACTGTGTTATTTGAGATCTTTCTCAAATAAATTCTTTTCGGATAACGCTGCATCGTGTGGTACGTACAATATATTGTTCGAATGTTAACACTTTCTAAATTGTATGTCCGTGTCCTGTCCACCGGTAAACACGTTATTTGTGAGCGTGAAAAATGCATGCCTTTCAGCTCTCTTCTGTTGTAATTTATTTTTGACAGCTAAGCGCTTTGTCGTTTGTCATGCGGCGAATCGCGCGGAGCCGTCAAAACTTATCGTAAAAAACACACACAAAAACTAGAACTATACATTCAAGTCGCATTCGTTCTGTCGCGTGCGTACCCAACAAAAATAGTTTATAGGTTTTTTATTGATTTTTTTTCTTCTTTCAAATGTGGTACAATGCTTTCTCGATGACCTCGGGAAAATACGTGCACCATGAAACACAAAATACAGCGGGAAAAGACGAGAATTTAGCCGCCAGCATTGTTTGAAACTGCGCCTACGCAGGCTGCGCCTATCGAAATCACAGTCCTCTCGGTTAGGGTTAGCAGGGACGCCGGTGAGAGTCTAGCCTCAAACCCAGTGACTGGGCTCGAAAACGGTTTGCTGCCCCTGGGGTCGAGTGTTTCTTGGAAAGGTGTATAACGTCAAACCAACAGCTCTGCCTGCTCCCGGCACTCTCTCCCATGACCTTGTTGAGGCACGACTAACACCAATACGAGCAACCGAGGTTCATGCGGGGGTTCCCACGTAGAACCATCACTTTCAAAGGAGGTAAGGCATAGCAGAAAACAAAACACCGGCACGAAGAAGACTGGTAGCCTCTTGCATTGTGTGGCTGGTGGGGGTCATGATGCGTTACAGACGGGAGGCGGGGATAAAAAGATGGTCACACTTAGGTAAGTGAAGATTATGCATGGTACGAGCAGAAGGAATTGGGACCATGAGCTGCCAGACGACAGCAAGGAATAGGATAAATGGCTTAGGTCGTCGGTTTGTCATGACTAGGGGCCAAACTCCAAACAAGCAGCTTGCTGGAACATCACAGACTACACAGTGCAGGCTACAATATCGTTTTGATCTTTCTATCTGCAAGAAATTTAATCTTATTATAATTCATAAATGAGTGCCGGAAAACACTCGTTTTCTAAAACTAAACAAGCTAGATGAATCTTCATTAACAAAAATCTTTCCAGGTTATTTCAAATACAAACTTTCAAAGACCCACTCATTAAAAAAAGTTAATGTTCATAATTTGCATGAGGCCCCGAAGGCAACCTTGAAGGGGCCCTGCAATCATATTTAAGCGTCTACCTTTTTTGCTGTTTCCACGTCTCTTGGAGTTCGGGCAAGCCAGTGGGCACGGAGAGAGTAACTAAATATCAGTGCGTCATATTTTAACCAGACGACGCGGAAAACTCCTCCACCTACGAGGGCGACCCGTGTTTGCCGAAAGCGCGCGAAATGTGACGTCTTTGGTCTTGGGCTTACTACTGGTCAGAGCCGCTAAAAGCTTTATTTTTAGTCGAGATACAAAATATAAGTGTCGCGAACCGTTTCAATTATGTATGAAAGTAGTTTTTGTTCAGTATTTTAAATCAGAAAAGAAACAAATGCAGTTTATAAAGTACGGAAACAAGAAATGACCCGTCGACATACCCGCCACCAAGCGGCGGAAAAAACGGCGCATACTAGAAAGGGCTAGTGGGATGAGGCCCCGACGAACGGCGAGCGTAGAAAGGTCCCAGATGTACGCGGCGGCGCTGCGATTGTATACGGGCTCGAGGATCCGAACGGTTCTGAGCGTTCCGAAGGCTTTCGGCACGGGCTTGGCTGGCGACTCGGCCCTTTGGCAATATGGCAGTGCGAAGTGGCTCCCGTTCTGAACTGATCTTTACCCCGTGTTTTGTGGCCAATGAAGTGTTATGCCGAATTAGTCTTTAATCGCGCAGCAAATGCAATGCGAGCTACCCTGGCCGCCCGCTTCATACAGCCTATCCAACACATGATGCAGTGGCGCTCTCTTCGAGCCGTCAACACGCAGTGCGGCAGCCGTGAGCGCTCGATGAGCTCACTACCCCTCTTCTAGTTCACGGCCACTCAAGCCAGGACTTACGATGTCATGAAGGAGGTTATTTTTTGCTTGTTTTTGTAATTCTAATTTGCCTAGAACTTTTAAAATAAAGCGAAATTTGAGAAAAGAAAAGTTTCATTAAGTTCATTAAGAACCTGAGCGCACTGAACGTAGTGTTCAGTGCGCTCAGGTTCGGTGCAAATTAAAAACCAGTCAAGAAGTTGTTGCAGGGCCCCTTTAATGAGACTCTGACATAACCTGCCAGCAGTGATGACAGACATCAGACACTTAATAATGTCTATACACCATGAGATCACGACAGAACTGAATGAGTTGAATACTCCCCTATTCTAGGCTCTCCAACCCCACTTGCCTGCTCTCTTCCAGCTTTCTCCCTCAACCAGAAGACGATTCCAACAAGGCAACCGATGCAGGGTATTTTATCAGCTCAGAATGCGGAAGGGAAATGGGAGCGAGCGAATGTATCGAAGCA
Organism: Ixodes ricinus; assembly: GCA_037355805.1. Taxonomy (NCBI): domain Eukaryota; kingdom Metazoa; phylum Arthropoda; class Arachnida; order Ixodida; family Ixodidae; genus Ixodes; species Ixodes ricinus. The sequence continues at coordinate 3,859 of JAZHYW010036086.1, read as the reverse complement.
AGAAAGTTGAGGAAGTCAAGTTTGCAAAGACATACAGAGCGACGCAAGGGAGCGGTCGGAGCGACACGGCTAGGGACAGATGATGAAACTGACATTTTCAAACATGGCAGCCACAATATGGAACGCAGCACTATTCTTAGCTCCTGGTAACGGCCACAAACACAGCTAAAGGTACAGTCAAAGGCAATGTTTGCCGGGCATGGGAGCACCAGCCGAAATGACCAGCTGCGCCTTCTGATGGCGCGTTGCTGCTCTCAAGACTCTCGTTTTGCTCATGTGCTCCCTACCGGGATCACAGACATGTCTTCTTTTCACTCTCTTTCGTTCCTTCCGTCTGACGCGCACGAGATAACAAAACTGGCGCAAGGTGCCACGAAATGTTATCTGAAGCACCTGAGCACCGTCACCCATCACAGTGGCCGAGGCAGACGTGCTGCACGACGTCTCACAAAGCGGCACCTTGCACCAGCCCCGGTTATCTCATACAGGTCAGAAGGAAGCGAGTGAAAAAGACAACTGCGAACACAAAAGGAAGCACATTCTCGAAGCGCGAGTCTTGAAAGCGGTCACACGCCATCAGAAGGTGCAGCCAGTCATTTTGGCAGACGCTCCAGTGCCCCGCAAACTTTGCTGCCGACTGTAGCTCAGAGGAAGCATCTTAACACAGACTTTTCGTAAACTTACAAAAACACAAGATTACAGTTTGGGCACTACTTGCCTTGCCACGTTGCAGAGGCTTGTTTAGTCTCACAACATTGTCACACACTCTTTATCAAATAAAATTGTATGTATGTGGGGTGTTGTCACTCAGATGGCAACTCGGTTCCTAATCCTGCCCAAGAAACCCTCAGAGACAAATATTGCACATGAAAGACCAAACTCTCCAGCTTCTTGCAACGATGACACAGTACAATATGAGTTCAGGCTAGAAACTGCAACCAAATATAACACATACCAGACCTAAAGAAATGGGATAGACCCTACTCACTTGTCAATCAGATGAAGGGCTATATTGAGCTGCCCCAGGGACAGCTTGTAGTGATCTTTATCATATAGGACGTTCATGAGGTCGGCATAAAACGGATGAATGTCCTGGGGAAAAAAGAAGTGATGAATGTCACCCGGATCCCTGTGTGACAATCCAGGCAATACTTGTACTGATGTCGTTCAAGGTACTAAAATGGCAATATGTACTAATAAATATATATATATATATACATATATATATATTTTTAAGTATCTAGATTATTTAGGAAAGGAGCCGGGGGAACAGGAGAGCATGGCATATCACACAGGCGTGTAGTCCAAATGCCGAGAATGCAGGCGAGAATGAAAACCTAACATATTGAACTCCCAGAAAACACAAGGCTTTCTTTTTTTGGGGGGAGAAGGTAATGTTCAATTATTTGTTTTTTACTTTTTTTCTTTTTTTTTTTTTTTGGGGGGGGGGGGGTGACAGTCAAGTTAGCACAGATCAACTGGCATGCTCACCTCAAGCTTCGGAAAATCGGACAGGAGCTTGCTCAGGCGATCATGAAAGTTCTGCTGGGTGAACTTCACTTTTCGCATGTAGAACTGCCGGATCCTAGTTATCTTGTAGTGTCGATGAACGACAGTGGGGGTTTTCCTCTGTGTTTTCGAGAGGATGATATCTACGAAGTCCTGTAACAGAAGAGAACCAAGATTAACTACTAGACCGAAAAAACCGCAAATGAGGCCGTTGAAAATAAAATTGCTCGTGTTATTAATTAAAGAAAATAAATGAGCAAGGCACGCCCGATTTATTGGTTATTCCGCAAGATGACTTTTGATACAGCAACAACACTCGACCACCCAGCTGACTTAACGTTGCCAATCAGTCTTTCGGCGAGACAACCTAGCTTTGAGGAGGGCCAGAGGCAAATCACTCACCTTAGAGGTGGGAACCACCTCAATTTTCTTGAAATTGTACTGTGCCATTTTGAAGAATTGTTAGTTCAATCAGCCACACGTGTTGCGATCCTTCCCCCTGGGAAGAAGCGCAGAAAAAGAAGCCATTTGCAAATGACGTCACACAATTCGTTGCGGTGGCGATGGTGCTTTTCAAAACATAATGAGGCACAGACTCAGCCAAGTGTTCTTGTATTGTATGTATGCCTGTATGCTATGTATGTATGGGTAAGGCCCTATGTATGGGAGGTTTCTTTGCGTGTGAATGGGGCCGCGTAGCTTAACATGAAAAACACACAGAGAAAAAATATAACATTCGCACCGCTGGACTAGCAACATTTAATGATGCCTCTTTTTCCTTTTCTTCTAATCCTTGATTTCAGTTTTCTTTTTCTTTACACTAACTAGGATTAGAAGAAAAGGAAAAGAGGCATCATTACATGAGTGCGAGCGAAGGCAAGCTGAAGCGCGAGCGCGAAATTTCTGTGCGTTCAGGCTTTGCTCGAGCGCGCGAGCTGGGGAGAAACGCAAAAGGCGTTGGTCTCGCGCTTCTACCTTTGGTTTCGCTCGCAGATAATGTGAAACGAAGTATAGTCCAGCGGTGCGAATGTTATATTTTTCTCTGTGTGTTTTTCATGTTCAGCTGGCCCCATTCACAAGCACGTTTCAGCTTAGGTCCAGACCACACCCTGGTCCAGACGCAGCCGATGCTACGAGCGCGAGCGTGTGGCCCTGAACAGTGCTTGCATTGCACGAGCGCGCGTGCTTCGCAGGGACGCTGAAAGCCCAGAGCTCGCGCTTGTAGCATCGCCTGCGTCTGGAGCCGTGTTGAAACGCCCGTAACAAGGTTCCTTTTGCGGTTTTGCGTGCAATTTATGTGGACAACTTTTTGTGGCATTTTTGATGAGAGGAAATGTGCGCGTGCTAAGGTACTCTATAGCGCGTGCACACCTTCAGCGCCTTTAGCGTCGGTGTTCAACGTTTGTGCAGTTTGTGTTCATCCACGCGATGCATGCACTCCTGTACCTGCACGGCCCAAATCGATGTTGGGCCCAAATGGTATGGCCAGAAATGAACCTGGGCGGTAAGCATAGGGCGAGAAGTCCCCAAATATGTGAACCACAAACGGCTACCCGGCTGCTTGCGCGAGCGACGTGCAATTTGCCGTTTGCACCAACGTCAATTTGCACGATCACTCGCGCGAGAAAGACCGGCACCTTTCCGAGTTATCTCTGCGCTGCAACAGCTTCGCAACAAACGGCGTTGTCGATGCTGCCCCAGGCATTGACGTTCGGTCTCCTGCTGCTTACCGGCTCGTCGTCGGCGTTTCGTTTTATCGCTTTCAATCGTATAACAGTGAAGGCGCAGGCATAGGTTATACGAGTGAGAACAGATTGAAACCATACTGGATGCAAACTAGTGAAGGAAGATAAAAAGACAGACGTCATCTCAATCATCACTATCCCCAGTTTGTCCCCCAAAAACAACTTCAACGCAAGTGCCGTTGCAGCTTTCTCACGACCTGCGGCAGTCTCGAAGGCACACGAACTCTGGATTTACTTCAAAGGTCACCATTTTATTTCAGCTCTGGATGCATATTTACACTGTGGAACCTGCTACAAAGCTGGTAGCAACTCCAAGGGGTCTTTTATTGAACATAACTTGGTCAGCAAAAGACAAGTCTCAAAATAAACACAAGGCTGAAGCACTCAGTCAACTTCCTCAACGGTGGGTCCACTGCCAGCACCACCACCAGGTGCAGCACCTGCTCCACCAGGGCCTCCAGCTCCAGGGAAACCACCAGCTGGCATGCCACCATCCTGGTATAAGCTTGGCGATGATGGGGTTGCACACCTGCTCAAGCTCCTTCTGCCGGTGCTCGTACTCCTCTTTGTCGGCAAGCTGCAACAAATGAGAAAGGGTTTAGAAT
>JAZHYW010036085.1:0-21547 GCA_037355805.1 Ixodes ricinus | reverse complement strand
GCTCGTATGTGTAATTAGAAATGAGGGTAGGCACACAGAACACAAGGACGGATAAAACGTATTGTCCGTCCTCGTGTTTTGTGTGTCTTCTTTTATTTATAAAGAATCATAAATCGTGCTTTGCCTTCATACTGGTCACAAAGGCTACTAGCTTTGAGGTTCAATTTTTGACATAACGTAGGGGGGATACATTGGCATCGTCGTCGGAGAAATTGAAGGATATCCGAAGCCTCTCTCAAGACATGCGGCTGTTTGCGAGAATAAAAGGAAAAATAACATTCAAGGCAACGCGTTCTTTGTGCGTTGTAAGAAAGATGGATGAAGAACAATAACTGAAGCAAGAGGCTCAGGCGCGACGGTCGCTAAATTGGGAAACTCCCTGGTCGCCAAAGTGGGGAGCACCAAGAAATGTTTCCTTCGCACGTCCTTTCAAGTTTCAACCTCTCCATCGCCATTGTCGCATCACCTGCATCCCAGTCTTAAAATGTCTTTTCGACGATATTCATTCACGGTTGAGGCGAGTCTCGACGGTGCGAGGCAAATCCCGTCCTCTCGAAATAATAATAAGAAAAAAATATGTGGGTGGATTTTGCGCATCGAGAATGGATGGAACCGTTTCCTATGGATTTAGATTTTCCCCGGGAGTGCGCCGAGTCTGCACAGAGGCCGTTTGGTTTGCTCACCTGGGAAAAAGTTGTGTGTGAACTTTTTTTTTGTTGTACTTCAAGTGCAGTATAAATGGCCGTTTCCACGGGAGTGAGAATATTGATGAACCACGGACGAATGGTTCGCTCATCCTTGTGTGTTTTGTTTCCAATCAAATTTGAGAATGGTGCAAGTGTTCAGATAAATACTGAATTACTAGTGAAGGAGACAAAAAAAGAAAAATGTACGCTAAAAACTTAATTACAAGATGACGAAAAAAAACGATAAAACATCTCACTGTACTCGGATAAGTCCTGTTTTTATACACAATTTAAAATACAAAAAAGAAGGGGAACTTGTTGAACCAACTATAATCTTCGAGAAAGCGTGTCCTTGATAAAAAAACACTAATTGTATGTGGGTCGCGTATCGTGGAGCTTATACAGAAACACTAATTATGAAATTAAGGTCCCTTCAATTTATTTTAATCGTTTTTCTTCCGATGACATTTTCAACCCGCAGGAACGCTTCGAACCTTTACGAGCTTGTTAATACTGTCACGATCGACGAGTGGCAAGCCATCGAAGCGCTGGCAAAAGTAAACATAAAATGTGGCGAATTTGTTCCTAAAAGCAAAATATGGGAATTAGCGTCAATGTCAGCGGGAGCGAACAATCGAAAGCTAACTCGACACCAGTTTTGTTTAGGCTACTAAAAGAAAGTAGTCAATTTCAATCACAATTACTCTTGATTAAAAAGCATTCAATTAGATCGCTCGATTACTTGACACGAAACGTAATGGGCCATTACTTTTCCGATTACTTTAGATTTTCGAGACGGCCAATTTATTGCCGGTTTGAAAAGGGGCCGCTTGTACTGTCTATTATATAATTAGAAACACCGCCTGCCAAGCTTTTCATCACCTTAATTTACCAATACTACTAGACCATACTCTGCCGGAGGCTATTCTCCATCTACGATCTTGGGCGCGAAAGATTAGCCACATTGGTTAAAAAGCGGCATTTCTGGATCTCAATTTAGGTGATAGTAGCTAAAGGGAGCCAACAAAATCTAGGTTCGTCGCTCGAAGGAACGTTCGCACCCGATTTTTTCACGTCTACGTAACTTCACACTGACAAACACTCAAAACTTTAGTTTAGAAAATAGTACATACTTGAGAATGCATGCCGACCACACACCTTACTGAATAAGAGGTTACCTTCCTTTTCGCACCTTAGTCATGATTTTATCAGGTTTTGGTTATCTCGGGGGGGGGAGGGGGGAGGGGGGGGCGCTTGTAGAATTGCTTTAAGCCGGATTTAGTTTTTCTTTTTATTTAGGAGCGGACGACGTTTCGACCGGTGGGTAACAACGCATATGCTACATTAGCCTTCAAGCTTCGTGCTCGGAGGTTTTTGTCAAAAAGTCAGGCTTCACAGTGGCAGCTTGAAACCCAACAAACCACTTTATAAACTGACTAGACAAAAAGCTCACCTTCTTTTGTACAATTCGTTAAGAATCGTTTTACTTATTGTTGTTTGCAAGATATAGAAGCTGATGAGTGGATATATAGCCGCAGTTTTATTTCTAACTGTAGGGGCTAGGTGGTCATCAACTCGGAAACAAAGGAGGAGGAGGGAGGGGGAGGGGTGATAGTAATGATTGCAATTTTATTCATTTTAAAAGTAATGAAATTACTCTTATGAATTCTACCTAAAAACAATGAAATGATTACAAAATTACTTCAAAAAGTAATAGATTTCCGGTAATTGGATTACTTAATTGAGTACCGTGAAAGACTGCGCAAGACTCACTGCGTCCAGCGCATAAATAAATGACAAGACGTTTCTAGAAATATTTCGTGTGCTGTTTTTAGCTCTGCGATGATACAAAGAGGGTTGGCACAGAGTACCGTTTTCGATGTTCAACTCTACAACCTGTGTTTTTAAGCTGTATCTTTATATCTAAAGCTGCAAACCGCTCCTTCGAGATCCTATCTTATTGCGGCGAAATGCAAAACATGGAAAGCCAGAAAATTTGATGCTGTTGCATGCACATGCCTACACGAAAAAAACAGCAACATCGATTCCAATTGGAACCAACATTCTATAACAGCTCACAAGTCACGCACCGCTTATCAGTTATCAAAGTAACAATTATATTGCCTCTAACGCAACTGGATAAAAATAATGTTTCTAATACAATCTATTTTTTATTAACATTGAACTTGCCAATACCTATATTCATATTATAAAAATATATTATGGTAATTCAATTTACGAATCAACGAAAGTTGGATGACGCCTCAACTTTTCTTTATAACCGACAAAGAAAGATGCCGTATTTTGGAATGATGCGATTTTAAAATTATATCAAAATATAAAAAGATACAAATATCTTGAAAATATTCAAGTTAATCTGTGCATCCTGATTCAAAATCCATGTACAATCCTGGCCAAACTCTTTAAGACAAACAAAACTCGGCATAGGTACGCATAGTTTCCTCGAAATAATATTTTAGAAGTAGCCGAAATTGAATCTCACCACTTCACTGGGATGTCCATGTTGTAATTTTATTCCTGTAAATGTAACCCCCAAATGATTATATTTATAGTTGGCCATGACTGAATGTTAAATTGACGCACCCGTTTAGCCATATTAAATGTATACTATTGTTACTGGTTGACGAAGCCCAATCAAAATCTTGTCGGTTCGTTTTATTAAAACGATCTGTCAGTTGAGGACTCGGTATAACCTCTGATAACTTCTTAGTAATATCTAGATGGCCATTTAAATTTGTCTCGATCACAAATAACACAACGTGGGTCCGAGAGAACAGCAGCACTCCAGATAATGAGTCCGAGTCTCGTGAATGAAGTGCGGTGCGGAGTTCGTTCCCATCAAAATTTCAGCATTTCGCCGTCGAGAGGCCAATCTGATTCCCAGAGGCTCTTTCTCGGTGTTTCCAAAACAGTCACATAGACCTCACGGGGCTCCACTCGGGAATAATTCGGCAAAACGTATTTACTTGCTAAATTAATCATTTTAATCAGATTGAAGAGCGTCCTAAATGGCGAGGCACAGAATTCTTAAGGATACCTTACCCTCTTCAATTGCTTACAGCCCTCTCCTTTTTTATCTTTAGTAGTAGTTGATGGAAGGTTCACATATTGCAAGAAGGGAAAGAGTGCCGGCGAGCTGGTTAAACGACATAGGAGAATTATGAAAACGGACAAAACACAAGTTCTCAAACGCAGCTGAGTTTATTGACACGGAAGCATAATACACTTCGAGACGGGAAAAAGAAAAAGAGTGACCTTAATCGACTGACAACGGCTTAACACAACCAACAGTAGGACCGGTTAAGCCTCTCTTAAACCCCCATGCACTTTGTGGGTAAACACACATACCCAAAAGACTAAAAGAAACAAGCCCGAGGTCACCTCTCAAGCGACGCACGAAAGCATCTTACAACGTAAACCTCAAAATGAACTCTTAGAACAAACCGCGCAAACCCCTCCCCCTCCCACCTAGCCACACAGAATCACAATAACAAGAACTTATTCTTCCTATCACTTAGAACCAGAGACGGTTGACTTATGCAATTACCGTGGTTGCTTATACAAAGTTTCCTTAATTAGCCTAAACGAATTTTTCTTGTTACACAGCATGGAGGTCCCTTCTTAAAGAGGGGAACAGGAATGAAAGGAGCCAATGTGTAGTGCTAGTTGAGAAGTTTGCGAGTTCCTCGCTATCGAGACATTATTTTGCAATATTAAGCGAGGACTGAGTGGTTCAGGCCGCATTCACACATTTTGTTTGACTAAACATGCGCTACTATTTGAAATGCGAGCCTACACGCCTTGACGTGATAATAATCCTTCCGAATTAATACTGTTTTAGAGTAGGAAACCCAATGCGCTGGCAGTGTGGAGCTAATGGCGATGTATAATTCGTTGTATTTACGCAAGAGCCTGATCGCGCAGTGCGAAAACATATTAGAAACGCCGAATATAGTGAACGATATTTGGACTTCTGTCGACTAATTTCGACTGATGTCGGGCAATGTAGGCATATATCCGAATAGTATAGTCTAATATTTATGCTGGTCAAGGAGGTCATGAAATGCAAGTTTTGTCTAAATGTTGTAAACAAAACCTAAGTATGGCAGAAGCAAAAGTGGCATTACGATTACTTGAAAACAAGAAGCCATAGTCGAAGTCCAGTTTTCAGTTTCACGCAAACATAAAATATTCTAAAATGTTTAGTGTTATGAAATATTGTAGACAAAATACAGAACATTTATGCATATGTCAGTATTCGCGAGTTAAAAATAACACATTTATTTTAGTACTAAAACGTACAACGTTATAAACAAAACTGGGAAAAAGGGGTGACTTTTTTGCCATTTTTGAGCGGAGTTAGTTGTTTTATTGACAGAATATATGTTGATGTCATCGAGGGCCCCTTACATGGTTTAATCTTATTATCACTGCTCGGTAGCCCAGTTGTCAGTCATGAGGTCAACAAGCAGACGAATTCAAACGCCACTCTCCTCGTTTTAAATTAGCTTTCCCCGCAACAACAAAAAAAAGGTGAAATAGCGAGTACTGTGGCGTAAGCATCGATCGTGTATCTCACTTTCAATACTGTACGCCTGCTGGAAAGAACACGTTTTTAATTTTGAAAACGAATGGAAGGAAAAATGAAATAGGCCGGTTTACATCTCGATGAGAAAGAAAACGATGGCAAGGAAGAAATATAAAATACCCAGTATTCACTCGGTAATGTACTTGCTCTTGCGCTGCGCACCTAAAAAACAAAAAAACTAAAGCAAGCAACGCGTTTAAATTGAATTCTACTCAACTGCGCTCGTTTGACAGACAGTCCTGCCTTACAAACGTAAGCTGTCGTGGCGCCATATGCATTGTGGTAAAACTTCATCGCAGTTTCGTAGCGAAACTAGTTCGGTAATGTGGGCTTCGCGACACATTTGCATTGCAATCTGCTAGAAACCGTTTCACTTCGAAAGTGAAAACTGTCAAAATAAACTAGTAACAAAGAGTTCTTTTCAAACGTGCTGCAAAAGCAAAAATCGGCGAGATGGAAGATATGCCAAGTTTCCGTCCAAACAGCAGCGTTGCAACTTATTCGCGAGCTTAAATATTACTCCCACTTGAATAAAAAAATTCAAAAATACCACAGCAGAGGATAAAGTGGTTCAAATCATTAGCATAGGAGATGCCGCTTTGCGTACTCGGGGGAGATGGGGAAATTGTGCGTGGTGTGCCACTCCTCCGCGTTGTAAGCGTGCCAAGAAACGATACTGAAGAAAATAGCTAGCGCAGTAGCGACCGCCTGTCGTCCCTCGGGTAGAAATATCCTTTATATGTATCTATCATATGTCATTGTGTTTTCTTTAATTTATTTTTATTTATTTATTCTTTGTTTTTTCGGAATTTTTCATGCGGGGGGCAGAGATAAAGGCTTGGTGCCTGACAGGGCCTCTGCCCCTACAGTTCAGCAGTGCAGCACAAGAACGTAACAAACATGACAAATACAATATGTATAAATGTTGTCATCCATCAAAGCGATTCAAAACAACCAAACAAACCAAAACGTTTGCTGAACATTGTGTAAACATAGGTCTAAATTACAGTTTCACGTAGCGTTGAATATATATGAAAAAGGAAAAAGACATTGAACACCGAAAAACCCAAAACATATCTCCACTGAGCAATATAATAAATACGGGTACGCAACAGCGTTATAATCCGCCACAAAACAGTGGCATTTTGAGAAAGGAACAAAAAAGAGATAATCTTTCACACTTCAACATCAACAAATAATGAGTAAAAATATACACAAACAATCAAAGCACCTATATGGAAACAAAGAAACAAAACAATCCTGGAATTGCAACTTAAATATTAAGTTTCGGCAATTGCTTGGATTACCAGTTCTATTGCTCGGATTCCCAGTTTATTCTAGGATCTATGCTTGTATCGCGTGGTGCAAATTTGCTGGTGAGATTAAATTCACGAAGCAAAAAATGCATGAACGGAAGCTGCGGCGCGTAAAATCTAAACCTAAATTACCAAGCAAAGTCACACCGCGTGATTACGGGATTAAAGGTGTGGGACATGTACGAAATACCACCTAAACATTCGACAAAGGTAAGAATACTATATGAAAATTGTTTTGCGCCATTCTCAAAAAACGAGACTAGTTATAGCAAGCAATTCGCAAACACGATCTCTTGAAATAACTGGGAAGAAAAAAACCCTTGGTGAAAACAGCAACAACGGACGATTTATTCTGCGACGTTTCGGCCGGAGTCCGGCCTTCGTCACGAAGAACTTTTACAGATGAACGCAGGTGATATTTATACAATGCTACAGTTGAGTCCAAGTTTCATAAACGGCGGGATGACGGTTGGAGTTTCCAAAGAAGCGTAGGAAGAGTTCCAGATGGGCAAACGTTTATACAATGCTACGGTCGGGTCCAAGTTTCGGTGAGATGACGGTTGGAGCTTTCGTGAGAGGAAGCGTAGGGCAGTTCGTATCCCCGTGAAGAAGCTTGACGGTCGGGGCCAAGTTTCAAGGACGGTGGGATGACGGTTGTAGCTTCTTGAGAGGGGGCGCAGGGTGACTTTGTGTCCGGGCGGGCAGGCGTGACCTGGACGATAGTGTACAATAGACAAAAGTTACACGTGCAAACTAAAATGCTGTCTCAAAAAAAAAAGTTGTCACTTGTATTGTTTTGTGGGGCATGCATGAGTCAGACCTGGAAGGGAACAATGTTAAACGTAGAAATAAAAGGAAAGAAATTTCTTTCCTTTTATTTCAGGTCCCGGACGTTATTGTTAGCAGTGGTACTATGTCCCCTCATCGCTGTTGTTATTCGTCTGTTAGCATTTTAATCGATGCCAGAGTACCGGGGCTTTCATTTATTCCTTGTTTAATTGCGTTGAATCGGTAAATTAGGTAGGATTCACGCTTTTCACGTTCGCGATTTCATTTAAATCCAGATTCTAGGAGCGTCACTGACAATTTATCAAACGAATGTTTCGGGAGAGCGAGAAGTTTGGATAGAGGCAGTGTAGGAATATTTATGGCGTGAGATTTGTGATTATTAGAGCGCAGTCCAAATGCCGTCCTAGTCTGCCCTATGTAGTACATTTTACATACCGTACACTCGAATAAGTACACGACATTCGACGAGGCACATGTTAAGTGCCCTTTAATTTTGGTCGAGAACTGCGAGTGCGTGCTGCTGGCCGTCTTTGTGTGCTGCATCTGCATACAGATCAAACATCCTGGGTGCATGCAAGGCCTACATTCGTTAGGTGGTGGCGATGAATTTATCCGAGAATTTACTAGCGCGTCTTTGAGGTTACGCGATCGTCTGTGGACTACCCCAGGAGCGGATGGAAACGCGCGTTTAAGGCGCTCGCTTTGTTCGAGAATGTTATAATGTCGTCTTAAGATATTATTTACATTAGGATGGTTCATGCTATAAGTTAGATATAGGTTTGTGCGTTGTGTGTCGCTTTGCCTGGGGCGCGGGCTGATAAGGTCTGCTCGGTTCAGTTGCTTGGCTTTTCTGATTGCATCGTCGATTATAGGGGTGGATACTTTTGTTTCTCTAGTACTGACTTTAAATTTTGGCTGCTCGCATCAAAATCTGTCTCTTTGGAACAAATTCGTTCGAAACGATGAGCTTGGCTATAGGGAATGCTGTTCTTGCAATGGTGTGGGTGGTCGCTTTAATATTGCAGGTATTGCTGTCGATCTGTTGGCTTACGGTACAGGCTCGTGGCGAGTTTACCTTCGTCTATTTTAACGTTGACGTCTAACAAGTTTATTTCGGTTTGAGAGTACGTATGTGTAAAGCGGATGCTCGGATGAGCAGCGTTGTATCGACCTATGAAGTCCACCAGCTCCTCCTCAGTGTGCGACCAGACAATAAATATATTATTTATAAATCTTTTGTATATTAGCGGCTTTACGAGACATTCTGAGAGGAACTGAGATTCTAATTTTCCCATGAATACGTTGGCGTAGTTCGGGGCCATTTTTGTGCTCATCGCGGTTCCGCTAACCTGCCTAAAGTATTTATTGTTAAATTCAAACGTGTTGAGTTCTAAGACAAGCCTCGCTAGAGTAGCGACGACGTGTCCATCTGGGGTATCCGGTTGTTTGTGGAGTTCGTACATGTCAATTAAAGAAGTTATTCCATCATCGTGTGGGATATTTGTATACAACGATGACACATCAGGTGTAACTAGATATGATTCTTTTGGTATGCATAAATTTGATATTTCCCTTAAGAAGTGAGTTGTGTCTTTAATGTACGAATCGAGACTTGTAGGTATATGTTTAATTAAACTGTCTACGTATCCTGATATGGGTTCGGTTACTGTACCTATTCCGGATATGATTGGGCGCCCTGGGTTACCAGGTTTGTGAATCTTATGGAGCATGTAGAAGCGGCCCGGGGAAGGCTCTACCGGTTTCATTAATTTCTGTTCGTTAGCGGTTATTCTGCCCTCGTCTAGGAGATCCTTAAGGACCGAGGTCACAATCTGAGTGTGCTGCACCGTAGGGTAATCTGCAAGAGGTGCATAAAACTTTGGGTCATTTAGTTGGTGGTATCCTTCTCGGGTGTATTCAGAAGTGCTAAGAATCACAATTGCTCCTCCTTTATCGGCTGGTTTTATTGTTATGTCTGTCCTATTGCTCAGGGTTTTTAAGCTATCCCTTTCGGATTTTTTAAGGTTATCCCGTTTTCCCGCCTGGCTGCGATATTCCCGCATAATGTATTTTTGCACAGCGGCTATGTACAAGTTAAGACAATCATTACGCTTAGCCTTTGGCGTCCAGTCGCTCGTTGCACGCTGCTGAGAGTTGTTGTAGCTAGAAGGTCTGTCCAAAAAGTATTCCCGCAATCTTAAATTTCGAGCAAAGTTGTCGAGGTTGCATAGTAATTGAAATTCGTCAACAAAACCTGTGGCGGGACAGAAGTTCAATCCTCTCGAAAGGAGTATTTCCTCTTCTGTTGATATAGTTACTCCAGATAGATTAACAATTGTAGTGCCACAAAGGGCACTAGTGCTTGACCTATCGTCTGTTATGCTAATGGCCGGTTGAGTATGTTCGCTATAGTTAAATGATGTCGTAAGCTGAGATAAAACAGGGTTAGGAACCTTATCGCGCTGTAGCTTACGTAGCTTGATTGTTTCGAGGTCATGAAGTTTCGAGGTCATGGTGGCGGCCTCCCGCCACCATGCCCGTTATATGTATATATATATAGTGTATAGTGTGTACGAAAAAAATAAAAGCTTCCACACTATATATCTATCTATTGTTAGGAAGGTGAAGACGACGACGGGGCAGTGGCGCGCACGACCATCTCGCGCCAGGCCCCACGGGCCGGCTCGGCCTCCATAAATCGTATGTTTGTTCTATCATAGTGTACTGTCCTGTCCTTTCTGCTGCCGACAGCAGCACCCTAACAGTATGGTGGAGGGGCGGAGCCATACTCATCTCCTTCATTGAACATCGGCGCCGCTATGATCCTATCAACCCGCCTCGTTGAGGCAATCGTCCGCAGCAGCAGACCAAACACCAGCCCATGGATCCGTCGCCCAGCCCCCGCCAAGACGCCATGACAAGCCGAATCAGACGAAGCCGCATCAGACGAAGCCAAGCACCATAAAAACACGTGCCAGCGGTCCGTCACTTTCCTCGCCGGGAGGGTAACTGTTATAAAAGAAGACGACGTGGCGCGAGTGGCGCGCTCGAGAATCTGCGTCGGAACCCGCGCGATTCGATTCGGACTGTCTTCGCCTGGCCGCGCTGCGGCACTGACCATCATCTGCGATCCCTCAATCGTCTCATTAAACTCGCACATCATCGCCTCATAATATATGTATATAGTGTGGAAGCTTTTTTTTTCTCAAAGCTATTTTGGTGCGTATGTCCGTTTATTTTTCGGTCATGTGTTCGAGTCTTTCCTTTTGCTGTCTCGAAACTATCGTCCCGGGATTTGGGCTACTAGAACTCCTCATGTCACCGAAATGCATTTGTAAAATCGATACCTTATAACCATAAGTCAAAATAAAGCATACTACTAACTTTTTTTTGTATACGCTATTACTGGAAATGCGTAGGTGGCATGACGTCGTCAGCAATTGTAAATAAATTGCTCACTTTACAAAAACAATGAAATCTACGCTTCATGGAAGACAACAATGAGAAGCCTCGAGCTGTCCCCAACGTACCTGTTTCTTTTTTTACACGTAATAATTACTAAAGGCTAACCAAATCTATTATTTTAGTTTCTAGCAAAAATTACACAGAAATAACCTATTTGAGATTCTGTCAGATGAAAAGGAATAATTACGCTTTTGTGATCACTGACGAGGTGCAAACGGGAGGAAGAGCTTCAGTTGTCCTGCTTCCAGCGCAAGCTTCCTACTTTCGACAACTCTTCGGCGTGTTTTGATCCTCAAGCGCTGGCGCACGCAGCCATGGAATGGCGGAAGGAATGGAGTTCGCGCTGGTGGCCGGGCGTTCGAAAGACACGACTTGCGTTCTCATTCTGCGAGTGAGAGAGAGAGAGAGAGAAAGTAAGCGTTTTATTGAATCACCAAGTCGGGTGCCCGTGGTGACCACTCCTCGCCCAGCAAGTTTTTCACGTGCTGGACTAGGAGTGGCCACATATGTGGATCGTTGCCAGGAGGTGGGGTGGTGGGGGGGGGGTTAACTCATTCTTCCCAGCTCCTGGTTTGAGTGCTACTGGTTGGGTGTCGAGTGTGGTTTTGGTGATGATCTTAAACATTTCCACAGTTGATATTGGTTCTTGGGGTAGTGACCGCAGTGTGTGCATGTGGGTGTATGTGGTGCTCGCTAATAAAGTGTTTGTAATATTCTGTGAATAGTGGGTTGGTTTCTGCGCATTTTAGGGTAGTGGCCTCCTCTCTGCTAAATGCGCGTGACGGGCTTTTAAGGAGTGTGACATTCTCTCAAAGTTTTTTTACTATGCGTGTTTTGGATTTGTGTAGTGTCTTTCTGCGGTCGAATGGGTCGTAGGTTGTCTGCCAGGGAGTTGGAGGGCCCGGTAGGTTGCTTCCTCGGGCGAGCTCGTCGGCTCTAATGTTCGTTCAACTCCTAGGATCCTAGGGACCAAGTCGATAGTGACATTTGCACAGGCGCGTCCTCTCATGGTTTTTGATAATGCGATCATGACGTGCGTGGGTAGAGTATTGTTTCTAAGTCTGATGGCTCCTTGGCCATCTTTTCGGATGGTGATGGGATCTTTGCCGGAGTGCGAGGTAACAGCTTCGGCTCTTGCTTGAATTTCCAGTGCGTTTGGGAAAGGGCGTTGGGGTGACTGTGGGTACTTTCGGTTCGGGGGCCTACTACCACTGTGCTGCCGCTTTTTGTGTAGTAGATGTAGCTTGCATTCGTGTAAAATTATACAGTGACGATGTCAGTGTAATCACTGTTCCGCTCAATGCGTTTAGTGTGTTGGTCTATTCTGCCTTGGTTGGTTTCAGGGTACGTACGTTCTTCGGAATGTAGTTGATTTCAGTACTGGGGATCCGCCTCACGGGGGTTAATTTTCTGGGACTGAAGTTAGTATGGAGTAGTCGTATCCCATGCTTAGCAGCAAGGCTCTGTCTAGTTGAAATGTTTGAAGTCGTTGTTGTTGAGCTTCTCTGCTCACAGAAATTCGTTCACCGAGAGTTTTAAAAAGTCCAGTGTCTTGAAGTGCTTTTATGAGCGTGTATTTGTGTACGCCTAGCGCGAGTCGGGCCGCCTTGCGTAGTTGAGTTTCTAGCTTTTTTTGTCTGTATTTTGGTTGCACTCATGTATGGTGCGGCGTACATGACTCTAGATATGACCAGGACTTTTATCGTCTTACGTAGTTCATGTTCGTTAAGTCTGTACTTGTTGCGGGTTATTCTTCCCAACATATGTATGATTTGGTTAAAAATTATCTTGGTCAATTTGTCAATTTTTTCATCCTGTTCCAGGTAGAAACCGAGTATTTTGATGCCCTTTTGTTTCAGGATGTTTTTCCCATCTAGCATGAGCCGTATGGACTCCCGTGTCTTTTCTGCGTCTTTGGTGTTGCTGTCGATAACTACTATGAACTCCAAATTTTTAAGTGGACCAATTTAGTCCTATGGTGCGATTGTTGTCTTGGATGGTGTCAAGTCTTCTTTGAATGATTTCCCTCTGTGGGGCTGGGGGTCCTCGATTGCTCCACAGGGTATTATCGTCTGCGTAGAGGCCAAAGTAGAGGTCGGTATGGTTTGGAGGAGTTTTGGTAGGTCCTTCGAAGCAAGGTTAAAATCTGCAGAAGGATTGCACCTTATGGTACACCTGCTTGGAGGGGAAATTTGGGGCTAGTGCAGTCTCTTATTTTTATCTCAATGGTTCTGCCTGTGAGAAAGTCTCGGATGTAATTGTATAGTTTCTTATCCTGTCTTGTTTGTCCAAGGTTATCTAAAATTGCATGGTGTGACAAAATATCGAAAGCTTTCTCCATGTCGACTCCGGTCATGGCGTGGTGTATAATGCCTAACTTCTCTAGATGCCATTCAATGCGTTGTGAGAATATACATTCTGCAAGTTTCTTTATGCCTGAAGTTAGTGAGATTGGTCTTTGGTTTTTCCTGATCCGGTGGTTTGTTTGGGCTTTTAGATTGGGATGATCACTGCTTCTTTCCATTCTTGGGATATCTCCACTGTGTCACAAGCTTAGTTAGATTTGTTCAAGGATCGAGTCGAAGTGGTTCTGTTGGTAGGTTCTTGATCATGGGATACGTTATGCCAACTTTGCTGGTGTCGCATTTCCTTTGATGCCGTACAAAGCTGCGAGAATCTCTTCTTTACTGAAAGCAGAATTGATATATTAATCACGTTGTCGGAGTCCTCCCCCTGGGTATTCCAGTGGAGGAGAGGGGTTCAGATTCTTTGGGCAGAAAGGTATTTTAGTTCTCGGGATATATCCTTTGGTAGTTTGTTGGTCTTCATTTGAAGTCGTTCTAAGCTGTGTCAGGGTTTGCCCTGTCCGAGTAGCGTTCGTAGTATTTTCCATACTCGGAGTGTGTGTAACTGGCCGTTTAAGCTGTCGCGCATTTGCAGCCAGTTTTTGGTGACTAATTTATGTGCGTGATCTTGAACTTCTTTTGTGATGAGCTGGATGACTTTTTCAGGCGCTTGTTGGCTCGCTTTTTTTTCAGCGTCTGATTAATTTTTGTTTCGTGTCCCATATTTCAAGTTGGAGTCTGTCTGTTTGGGGAGTGGTTTTACGTCGTGGTGACGTTCTTCGTGATTTTTTTTTTAGCGCTCGCTTGACTGATTCAGCCCATTATGAGAGGTGTTTGTGGCCTCTCCGTTTTCTGGCAGTTTCTTCATCTTCTCTAATTTGGTAATGTATGTTTTTCGTCCTTTGAATTCGTTTGTGATTGTTGTTCGTGTTCGAGGGTGATGATGATGATGTGGCGATCGCTGACTAGATCTTCCATGGTGTTCTCCCATTCGGGTTCGTTAGGGCCTGTGTGTCGTACAGAAATTTGGGTTGGTGTCTTCTTCGACATTTTGCGCCGAATTTGTATAGGTCACCCAGAGAAGTGAAGCGCGCCTTCCTGCCCTTTCCACCCTTCGTTCCGCGTGCTTTTTGCCACATGTTTTTGCTACTCTCTTTTTACACTTTCACTCTCTCCTCTTCGCTTGCATTATCACACCACCTGCTTCTGCTCCTCCCGTTCCTGTGTGCTGAGTCCGTAGCACAATCAGCAGCGCACTCGGCTTTCACGCCAGTGACCTCTGTTCGATCCCTGGCACCAGTTGCCTTTTTTTTTCAAAATCATTTAGCGATTACTGTCTGACCGACCTACATATTTCTTGCTTACACGGGACCCGTGGTTGGTTGGCCCAATAAAGCTACCACTTGAATATTTAACAGTATGCTACTTTCCTAAAGCGGTGTCCTTGACTCTTTCTTTGAGCATCAATAACATTTTCATACAAGAACTCAATAGTGAAGAGTCGAAATGAAGAACTGCTAACGGAATGTATCTCTCCGACAAAGTATCTACAAATATTCGCCTTGGGCCGACATACATCGCTCAGTCAGACACCCACTACTCTGGCAAGTTTTGAAACAATATTTTAGGCAAAACATTACGTTATAAGAAACCACGGTAACGAAGAAAGACCGTATATTGGAATCCGCGCATTATCGATTAGAAAGAAAATGAACAACCAAATAATTCAGCGACGCCTTCTGCAATCTAACACGGCTGTTTACGTCAAGGCATTCGCGATGTGGCCGTAACTGTCCACCATGGGCACGCAAGGATATATATGAGGATAGTTGAGTGTTTTGATTACCGGGGTTGACGTTCCTCGTTATTGCGCTGGCATCATTATCGGGCAATCCACACAGCGAAAAGGCTGATCTCATAACTCGTCAGGGGACGCCTATTTTTCCGAGGTCATCTGTTTCCTTGCTGTATTTTTGTTGCTTTGTTTAATCAACCACAAGAATCGATGGCGTCAATTTCGTACGCTCTATTACATTTTCCTTTTTTATGTTTTACTATAATGCGTATGCGTGAGTATTTCCTTCTGGATATCGCTGGCATTATTTAAGCAGCCGTTATTCTTTTAAGTTCACACTGGTCTCGAATAGAAGATTGAGTATGCATGGAAATTGATTCCACTGGTGAAAGTTTCATTTCTAGGAAGGCGGTGAGGTGAACAAGTAACGAAGGAGGTGTCCCGAAACAATTGCGGAGCAAAAACCAAATTAACATCTTCCTATTTTATTTCAAGCTCTTTCGCACGCTCCGTTCGCCAAATAGCGAATGGGGTTTGAACTTTTGCAGTCGCGGAAATGACTATGGATAACACTATTTCTAGGAGTTTCAGTTTATTCGTTAGTTATTTTAGAATTTAATATTTTTATCAATTCTCTTATGTCACGAATAATCCGAGGTTAGTGTTTTTAATTTGTAGTGTTTATTCGGTCCAATGCAAATTCTCACGTCGGCAGAGGCTTTAACTTAGGGCCCTTTTTGTCGGCGTGTCTCTGCTTCAAAAAATATTCTTGAGACATGTAGCGTGAGCAACATATATTTAAAAAAAACCTACTTGTTAAGTGTATTGCCATCATCAAAGAGGTATTGTGATAGACGCTAGAAGAACATGTTATATACCCCGAGAAGGCAGGTAACAAGACGACACATATAACGAAAGGTCTCGATTAGGAACGTTCAATGTGTATCGTGTTTCTTTTATTCCTCTTTTTTTGCCTGCAGTTACAGGCGTATGTTATGTTCACTTTACACCAACTCATTTGCGCACTTACATTCAGTGCGTTATAAGTTTGTCGTTATTTAAAAGGCATACGCTCTAACTTCTACGTTTCAATCACCAAGTAAAATATGACTAATTGTGATTAGCTTCATATTCCTTTACACCACTGCTGGTACAGACAATATAATTATTTAATCTGAACACTACCCGGACCTTTGATGAAGGTGTGATTTCGTAATCTGTATGGATCCTCACAAGTATTTATATTTAGATAGCTGCAGTTGTAATATAGCACCTAAAATGTGTATTTATTTTAAGAAACTATAATACAATAAGGATATCAAAATGTGTGTCTGTTGTTCAACCGCATTGCAGAGCAACTTGAAATTAATCAGCATAGAAGTGTATTAAAAGTTTAAATATAATTAATAAATTTTACAAAAAACAAATCAAAAGATCTCCATATTCCCTTTTCAATCTTAGCAAGAATCCTAACGCCACAATATGTCTGAACGAACTCGTGACCAGCGGTCGATAGTCAAGCACAATCACTCTGTTTTCTTAATCTGAAGAACATACACCCCTACCATGACTGACTCGGAAATCTCGTGCAGCATAGGAGACAAACAAAAAAATATATATATATTCCCGAAATACTTCTGTCACGCGTCACTGTTTTATTACATATATGCTGCTTCCAGCGACACGGCTCGATTTACATTCTTGGGAACCGCTCTAGAAACATCACATAAATTAATATGCGGGAGCTTTACTGAAGTGTTTTATTAACAAATTAAATAAACAGGAGTTTCAAAAGCCTCTAGAATTCTTTTTGTTTTCCTGTTGAAAGCTCGAGGCGATAAACATAAATTGACTGAACTATTTTTTGTTAAGTATATATGTAAAACTGAGAGGCATCATGAATTTTTCTTGCGCAGTCAAAATACCAGTGTCATAATTTAAGGAGGATGAGTCTGGATAGTAAAACCAATAAACTACTGAATTCAAATTTGAATGTGTACGACCACGCGCCTCGTAATTTGCAAGTGGAGTTTGATATTCATTGCTTACTTTCAAGGACAAGAATCCATTGCTACTTTTGCGCCACAAAGCTTGCTAACAAGAGGCAAACACAGCACAAAACCAAAAATGGAGCGAGAGAAATCTACCGCCTATCGCTCGCCTTGTATTTCTTCTCTCTTTTTTTTTTGCGCGCGCTTTTTCGTTTATTTGTAAGAATCAATCAATTTGCTTGTAGTATCTGCGCTTTCACACAAGAACAAAAATTGGTCACCGTTTTATACATTTTGCCTTGTGCGATACAAGTAAAAAACTTCGCTAGTATTTCAGTCTCCAGGATCGTATTCTCAACGAGCCGCTAGATATTTTAGCACGTCATTCACACCACAAGGAACGATGCAAGCGAGATAGTTGGTACAAGTTATAAGCTGCACAGTTCTAAATTGTCGACACTTTCTTTGCCAATGCCGTGGATATTTGGCTCCAGCGTGATATGCCAAAAATCACAAAGTTGGACAGCAGTGAACCAATAAGTGTGCTCGAACAACATACGCAACACCCCTCTTGCGAAATTTATTTCCGTGGTGCGTTTCCGAATTTGTTGTTCGAATACAATCATTGGCTTACGAATGGGGCTGGGCACTTGATCAAATAACCTACTAATTAATCAATGAATGCTTTAATCATGATTAATTTTAACGAATTAATCAATTACATTTTGACAAACAAAAAAAGTTAAAATTTAGCGCTTTCACCACGCAGACATGGACGAATACTCCTGAATGAAGGCAAATTTTAGGTGATATTCTGAGCTAAATTAAACTGTACGGTCGACATTTGTAACTCCAAACAAGTAGAAAGTTTGCATCTGAACCAGCCACTTCAACGCCACGCGAGTGTCCGTTTAGCGCAGCAGACTATTGGGAACAGTAAAAGGAGTTCGCTATTGCCGGAGAATATCCACAAACCTCTTTGCTTCTGCGGCTCAAGTAATAGTTTGTGAGTGTGTGCATTTTGACTGTTCTCAGCTACACAGCAAAGTTAATTTAATATTAGAAATTGTACGTTTCACCGTTATCACATATTCAGCAGCGGAAAAAGAAACTTATAATTTTCTTAGAACTATTTTGCATGGGAATGAACGAAACCGATTAATCGATTAATTTTAAAGGTTGGCGATTAATAGGGTTAAATTTTGAATCGACGCCCAGACCTACTTACAAAGCCGTAAATGTTTTCATTTTCTACCAAGCTATGCTGTAACGGGGTTCAAGAGCAGTCTTTCTGCAGTCCATCAACAATTATTCCTTCCTTCGGCAGCGTGCCTGATCACAGAGTGTCGACACTATTAGAAAGCTGGTGCGTCTACACTTCCGCTAGTCACTCGAAAGAGCCGATCGCTACAATCCGCGGATGGTGCTCGGCGAAAGTGGAATCTGATTTAATGGCGTGCAAGTTTGCCCACTCCTTTGGTACCTCGTGCGTTTGTTTACCCGCCAAATGTTCCCACGTACACGTAGGAAAGCGCGTTGAAATTTGTGAGCAATTTGGTTTTATTTTAAATTTGAGCATTTTCGTTTTCTTTATTTTCGCTTAATTTTAGTTTTATTTTAGTTTTCTTTCTTTCAATTCTTTAAAGTTTACGGTCGTAGCGTCATGGGCATCTCATAAATGTTCGTTGCTCATTGAAAGAAATGTGTGTGTCTGTGTTCGTCCTTGCACTTGTTTCATTCTTTCTGTGTATTCTGTTCCCTCGTGCTTTTGTTTCCCCCGACATCAATCATTGACGGAGCGCACTTAGCTGCCTCGTTACTGCGCGTTCCTTGGGCGTTTTCTATGTGGCCCTTTGATTGGCTTGGCCCTCCTCACATTTCAATGCGCCAAAGACGTATTTTTGAACACGTGCTCGCCGTATACACCGACGCGTGGCGCTCTCTTTACAAACACGCCAGGAGACCTGCGCTCGCGCAGGAGGGGTATGGGCAGGAGCGACCGCTCTCCCCGTGTTTTACCTACTGCGACGCTCTCTGTACGTTCGCTAACCGAAGCTGCAGCGGCGTTTCTAGCAGTTTTTTTTGTCCGTCGTATTCTGTTTTATGTTATGTCTGACTATTGGCAGTCGCTGCCGGAGCCCGAGCAGCAGCGATACACCGAGAATATGTACGTTAACGGCGTTGCATTCTAGGATCCCGAGGTCGTGAGGAAAAAGCGCTGGCGCTCCGACGCCAAGTCGGCAAAGTTGCTACCGCCAACCTCGATGGTGCACGCTGTGGTCTACCTGGTCTTTTCGCCGATCTAACGGCGGACACAGTGCAAGCGTACGAGTCTCTAGAGGCCTACAACTACCTTCGAGTCTGGTAAGAACGGGTTGAGCGCTATGCGTGCGAATATATCGTGAGTTGTTCGAGTCGGAGCTTTAACTCCACTTTTTTAGGCCAATGGCTTGGTACGAGACTGCAAATTCTGGACGCTTCAAGGCGCCGCGTTGTGCGTCGTCCGAGTCGAGGTGATGCCGTCGCAGCGGGCAGCTGCTACACCCTACGATGCCTGGGTGTAGCGAGCAGCCGAGAAAGGCTTGGGCGGCAACTTGTGTGCCAACACCGTCGGAACCTCCGAATGGTCTGGATTATGTAACGGTTTCTCTAAGAATAGGAGTGACTCAGTGCTCAAAATGTCAGTGCAAGCTGCTCACTTACCTTCAATGAAGGCTTGCCACGCATGCGGTCATCCGCGCGAGGCGACCAGTTTTAATGGGAAAGCATTAAAGGGACACTGACACCCCCAAAAATGTTTTTTTCATTCTTGCCAGGCGATTTATTATGGTGTCGGAAGACTACCCAATTAATATTTTGCTACAGATTCAGGTATATTTTTAATGAAGCCAAAAAAACGCAACTGCTTGAAACCGAAACCGAAGCCTCCGTACGTATGTCAGAGAAATATAGAGGGTGAGGGCTGGAAAGCCGGAAATCACGTGCTGCACCCAACCGCGCGTTTTTTTTTTTTTTTTTACACGCAGCAGGTTAAATATTTTGCGGGAATGGTTTGCTGTGCGATTGTTTTGCAGTTGTGTTTGTTCCGCTCGCTGTTCTGTACTTCAAGGTCAGTTGTTTTGTACATTGAAGAGTTGGAAATGAGTAGTGAGTGCCCGTGGTGAATTCCCGCGATCGGCTCCGAAAAGAATTCCCTTAAGATGTTGCGTGAAGAGCTGCCTCACGTGTCTTGCATCTGAAAGTGGCCTTGTGCGTCAGAGTCTGCACAAGTTTCCGAAATATTAACGGGATCTAGACCAATGGCTGGCTGCAATTCCTGCAGAACAGTTACGGGCACCTCGGAAAACGGACGCTACCCGATTTATATGCGGCTTGCATTTCGTGGAAAGTGACTACATTCAGTTCGCAGGTGGCAAAAAGGGAATCCCATACCATTTAGTTCAACGACGTATAGTCCACAACATTTCTTGTTTTCAGTGATAATTGTAAAAAAAGATCGCAAAATGACTGACCCCAAAAAACTACTTAGGGATTGAACCTGGGCCCTCTGGGTGTGAAGCTGACATCGTTCCACTGAGCTGCTGGGTTAAATCTTCGTGGCAATGCAGCCGGACTCTTGTAGGTCGGAAAGTTCGCTGCCGGTTTCCCAGCAGCAAAGGCACTCCCGCCTCGAAATCGTGCAGCTCCACACATTTGGCCACATTTGCACCTAGTAAAGAAATCGTACGCGTGCATATTCAACTCGAAGTACGCACTTCGTGATTGACGTTTGCACGAGCGATGTCTTCAGCCACCAGAAGGGGCAACGGCTCGGCGACGTCTTCATGCCAATCGGCTTGGTGGTCGGGCGTGTCGTACGGGATCAATACCAATTCTCTTGATCGGTCCAAAATTTATCTTTTGAAGGAAGACAGGTTCGCCGGTACCGCGAACGACAGTTCTAAAGTAGAGGTCCAACGTCCGTCGTCCGCTGCCATCGCCGTCCAGCCCTCAAGACCCACGATACGCGATACGACGCCATGTTGAGAATTACGCAATGAACGCAGAATGCTTCCAGTTCTCTGTGCAACTTTTTTTATCAACGTATTTGCAGCTTTTTGGAAGCCACAAAAAATGCGTTTCGTTATTTTTTTCTATTTTTAATATTGAGTGTTTGCTTTCAATGACCGACAACTTCGATTAAATTTGGTGGTCATGTCTAAACCTTAGAAAATGGCCCGTGACCACGGAGAAGAGAGTGAGCGCGACTCAAACTGGCCAGTTCTAGATCGGCGGTTTTCGGGCGGAAAAGAACCGAATTTCGAGCCGCCAATTCTGTTCTGGTTTGTTGGGCTCTCATATATCACGTAGAACTTAAAACCTCGGCGAGCAAAAATACCCTGTTAGTGTCCCTTTAACTGTCCCATGGACTGAACCGACGTCATCAGCTTTTGAAGCCGCGCCAAACGGTACCTTCCCCTGTCCCAATGGAGCGAAGCCTGTCGTCTGTAGTAGAAATCTGATGGATAGGCTCCCATTGGCGGGCCCGCGTCATAGTTTCAAGGAACAAGG
>JAZHYW010036082.1:0-23724 GCA_037355805.1 Ixodes ricinus | reverse complement strand
TTAACAGAGTACGTTAAAGGGCTGGCGGTTAACTCGCTGGAGCCCAGCGTCCCGCTTCTGCCCTTGGGAGTTTATTTCTCCAAACCACGAAACCTGTCTGAACCTGAAGAACTAATAATGTTTTCCTGTCTTCTACAGTAGATAGAAATATTCAAGCAAAATAAAATATGAGAATGTACACGCCGACGACACGCTGGCGGTATTTCAGTTTGCTGAAACAGCGCGTTGAGGGGACGCAAAATTTTAACACCTAAGGTTGGGGCCTGAGATGAGCCCGATTTTACCGCATAAGTAACTGCGAAAATAGTGAAATTTGTCCAATGTACTTACGATATAAAAAATCCGGAACCGACTCCTTCGCGCTAACTCTGTCACGCTGTTTGCATCGTCGCCAATGCAACGGGGGTGAGGGTTTCGATTGACCGCCTAAAGAACTCGGGGGGGGGCGGCGCGCGGTCTACGGCCCCCCCCCCCGCCGCCCCCACCACCGCCAATCTTCCCGTAGTGGTGCGACTGCGGCGCAGGCGGCACGCACCGCGACACTGCTATCGTGAATGCGTGAATACGATCATCGGTGGTTTTTGCATTTAGCTTGGACAAGTGTATCGAGGGACGCAGGAGTTGTGACACTTAGATCGGTGCATCAGATGAGAACTTTGCACTCAGTATAGATAATTTTGGTAATAGTGTGTCATCTGTCAATAGCAAAAGAACTGTATATTGTATGGAATGATCTTCGCTCGTGCCGTGCACATTACCATTGCAGCGGCGAAGGGGGAAGGAAAAGGAGGGGGAGGGCAGATGAATTTATTTACCCTTAAACGTCCTCGTTGCGGACATTACACTACAAAAATTGTCAAAATATGCACAGATCTCTCTTTTTTTCTCACCGGAGCTCTTGGGGGGGGGGGGGAGGGGTTGCACCCCCCTCAGACCCCCCCCCCCTTACCCGCACCCGTGGGTGCGCCACTGCTCCGGGGATAACACTATCCCTGCCATTTCAGGCTGAGGCGTCAGTATACGCATTGGACAGGCTGAATTAATCAACGGCCTCAAGGGTGGGCAGCGAAGCTCGGCGTGGTTCCAGCGGCGGCTGCTCTTGGCACATTACATACGATGCGATACGATTCTTAGTTTTTTCCGCAATTACATGCCGTGAATGGGAGGCCGAAAAAGCTGCAGGAATGCAGCTTGACGGACTTTTACCCTCTATTCGGTGCTACGAAGCAAGAAAGGCATCATGATAAAAAAGAAAAGTAAAACACATCCTTAATGAAACAAGTCAAATGAACATTCTGAATATGCAGCTAGTATTTCAAAGTCCAGTTATCTCTACATTGCGATTGAAAGCAGTCGTTTAATAAATAAGGCAAAGTGTGAACTAATGCTTCATTCCATGAACTTGTTCTAGATTAAAGAATTTGCCAAGGCGGAAAATGTCTGGATGAGGTAGCACTGACTTTTTCTTATAAATCTGAAAGCTGACAAACAAAATCTAAGCGTCCATGTGCCGCTCACATTCATACGCAGTGGTTAATAAACGGTAACTATATAATTGGTGTACGCTGAGAATTTTGGATAATTTAAATAAGGAATGTGTTTGATGAGTGTAAGATACGTCTGCTTACTCTTATTGCCTTTTGCAGAGCGCAGCTCTTAGGCGCCGTTTCGGCTTGAGCGGTGTCGGCGTCGCCGTCGCCGTCGGCGTAACCGTAACGCGTCGGCGTAACCGCGCGGTGCATTATGGGAAACGGCCCAGAATGCACCGCGGTGACGCGCGCGTTGCGATCATCAGACGTTTTCCATAATGCCACCACGCAGGAACGAGAGGGAGGAGTGGGAGGAGGAGGGATAAGGAGGAAGCAGGAGAAGGATGAAGTAGGAGGATAGGAGGAGGTGGAGGTGGAGGAGGGAGGAGGAGAGGAGGAGAATGGAGAAAGAGGGAGAAGGAAGAGGGTGGAGAAGGAGGAGGAGGAGGAGGAGGAAGAAGAAAGCGGGGGAGTGAGGCGAGGCGCACGGGAGGAGTAGATGAGGAGGAGGGAGGAGAGGGTACGGATGAGAAGGAGGGGCGTACTGTCCCCAGCGTACCTCCTCCTCCTCCTCTTCAAGAAGCTGCGCTCTAATTCGGCATTAGAGGGAGTAGTGAACGTCTCATTTTTTGAAATGGAAGCATTGTGTTTAGATTTGAAAAGGATGTATTACCCCAAGTTGCAATGGCACAAATGAGAATAAATCAACGAATTATATCAAACTTTTTTTACACTTGCTGGGAGAACATGTCTGTATTTGTTTAAAATTCCGACAGATTTCCTAAGCTTATAAGAAGTTAGTTGTATGTGATTATTCCTTAACATATTTTCTGAAAAAAAAAAATGAAAGCCGTTTACAACTCCCTGTAACGCCGGATTGGAGCGCAGCTCTTGAGGAGGAGGACGGAAGGGTACTGAGGGGAGGGTATACCCCTGCTCCCTCCTCCTCCCTCGTTATCCTGCCTGCTACTCCTCCTCCCCTTATCCTCCCCCTCCACCCCTCCTTGTCCTTCACCTCCTCCTCATCCTTCAACCTCATCCCCTTGCCTCCTCCTCCTCTCACCTCCCCTCCTCCTCCACCCTATTGCTGTCCTCTTTGCCACTGTTCCCTCGGGCGGTCTTGCCCTAAGAGCTGGAGGGGTCACGTGACCCCCTAGGCCACGTGACCCCTCCAGGTCACGTGGCCTAGGGGGTCACGTGACCAGGGGCCACGTGGTCTAGGGGGCCACGTGGCCTAGGGGTCAGGTGACCCGGGGCCACGTGGTCTAGGGCCTAGGGGGTCTAGGGTCCCCGGTCACGTGACCTGGGGCCTAGGGGGTCACGTGACCGGGGGCCACGTGGCCCCAGGCCACGTGGTCTAGGGGGCCACGTGGTCACGTGACCTGGGGCCTAGGGGGTCACGTGACCAGGGGCCACGTGGCCTGGGGCCACGTGGTCTAGGGGCCACGTGGCCTAGGGGTCACGTGACCCCTAGGCCACGTGGTCTAGGGGTCACGTGACCCCAGGTCACGTGACCTGGGGCCACGTGACCTAGGGGGTCACGTGACCTGGGGTCACGTGACCTTGCGGTTACGCCGACGCCGACGGCGACGCCGACGGCGACGCCGACGGCGACGCCGCTCAGGCCGGAAACGGGCGCCTAAGAGCTGCGCTCTAAAAAATGATTCCAAGTGTTTTAATGCTAGTTACAAACTCAATGTTTAAAGATCCTAAATTAAGGAGCTATGAAGTTTGTTATTCATTTATTCATTCATTCATTCATTAATTCATTCATTCATTCGTTCATTCATTCATTTGTTTATTTTTGTGCTCATGAACAGCTTTCGCCTTTGTAATGATGCACAATTAACATACAGCAAAAGGAAGAATAATTCTACTGATTGACAAGGGAAAACTTGAACGCTACAAAAGATGGGTTAAAATTTATAGATTTGTAAGAGAAAACTTGAACGCTGCAAAAGATGGGTTAAAAATGTCAATGCAGGAAGCATCGAAAGTATTATACAAGGTCTGAATGCGTGTCATGGGGCAGGTTTGGAAGAAATTATTAACATAAAATGGAAGAGAAATTTGCAAGCATCTTCTCGGAACATGAATATTTATCGCTGAAGTTAGGTCAGGGCAATCAATGACTCCGTGAAGGCATTTGAACAAAAACATGAGATCTCTGTCGCGTCGTCTGGCACTCAAAGTAGAACAATTTTATCGTTCTAAAAGTCTTCTATAATCAAAGTAAACAGTGCGACCAACATAGCGGTCGTAAAAATCTTGAAAAAAAATCGTTTCAGGACATTTTTAATCGACTCTTGGTGCGTACGCCCATAGAATTCCACACAACAGAGGAAAACTTCAGCTTAGACCTAATTAATGAAAAGTATAACTGCATAATACAGGCCGACATGGAGAACTCACGCGTAATTCTGGATATGACACCCAACGTACGGAAAGAGGCATTGACAATGTTATTGACATGCGTATTAACTGACAGAGAAGAGTCTATATAAACTCCAAGATCACGAGTGCAATCCACCCTTTGCAATGGGGCATTGCCGAGTTGGTAACAGAAATGAAAAAGCCTTAGCTTTTATTTTTAGCAAATGACATAACAACAGTCTTAGTGGGGTTAAGTGTCAGCCTGTTAAGACTACACCAATCACTCACTGATTTGACATCATCCATTCGTTTCACAAAGCCCGCTAGAGATACTGTCTGCCTAAATAACTTGATGTCATCGGCGTATTGCAGGATTTCTGAATATACAACACATGAGCTAAGGTCGCTTATGAAAATATTTTAAAAAATCGGCCCATAGAATGGACCCCTGGGGAACACCAGAGAGGGTGACAAAAGGCCGGGAGAGATGACCAAGTATACGTACAAAGTAGTGTCTATCGGACAAATAATCGTGAAGCAATGTGCATAGTGCAGTACTCAAACCGTACGATTTCAGCTTTTGTAAAAGTAGCGAGTGGTCAACCAAATCAAATGCCTTACACAGATCAAAATATACAGTGTCAACCTGACCCCGCTCACTTATAACAGGCAAAACGAAATTAAGAAAAGACACCAAGTTTGATTTTACTGATCTTCCCCGCACAAAACCATGTTGTGAGGAAAGGATATTGTGTTTAAAAAAGCTCAAAATACGTTCCGAAAGTACTAATTCGTAGACCTTTGCAAATGGACATACTAATAAATGGGTCTATAGTTTTCCGAGTCATCTGTTCTTCCTTTTTTATGTATTGGCATGGTTATCGCGTTTTTCCAAATCGAATAAAAAGTGCAGGTCGATAATGAAAGGTTCAAAATATGCGTTAGAATGGGTGTGGAAATGGACTAGCATGCTTTGACAATGAAACTCGGGATACCGTTAAATGTGACCGATAAATTATGTTTTAGTTTTTCGATTACAAGTTTAATGTCAGCTTTTTTCAAAGATATGAAATTGATAGGCAACTGCTACCACTGTCAGTAACGTCAGGCGCAGATAAACCATTCCGGCTGCAAGAATACATAGAGGCAAAATAGCTCGCAAAAGCGTTCGATACATCTTCGGGTTCATAAATCGGAATTCCAGACGAGTCAATGATGTTTGTTGTCAAGAAAGTCTTGGCTGTACGGTTCTTGACGTAGTACCTCCAGAACTGCAATGGGTGACCATACCCTTACAAAAAATTTATATCTGGCCAGATCTGAAGATTTCAGATATGGCCATATCAAAATTGGCCACATA
The DNA here is from genome assembly GCA_037355805.1 of Ixodes ricinus. NCBI lineage: Eukaryota > Metazoa > Arthropoda > Arachnida > Ixodida > Ixodidae > Ixodes > Ixodes ricinus. Next base: position 18,462 of record JAZHYW010036082.1, on the reverse strand, counting down.
TAACCTGATATGGTATATCTGCCAGATATAGCCTCATAATGCCAGATATAACCTGATATCCCTGGCCAGATATGGAAATCCCAGATCTGGCTAAGTAAGGAAATTCCAGATCTGGCCAGACATATCAAAAGGACACAAGCCTGAAATTAGCACTTTATGTCTTTTTATTGTCTACAATTCTCCCAAGTGCCCCGGCCCGCACTCGAGGAATTATAGGAACGGTGATCCTTAGTGATCGCTAGTTTTGACCAATTCCATGGTACGTTACACAGTTTCGAGTGTAATTCGTAGTCACCCTGAACAAGCGCCCCATAGGGCTCAAGGACCTGTCATATCACTTTTAAAATTTCTCGTCAATGGCAGCGTTTATGATACTGTGCATTCTGCCCAACCTTCAACCAGGCTAGGCGCTGAAATCTCTTACAATATTATCATTCTCGTGATTGTTGTTTTAGCAGGAATTACTTAAAAGCCGAAAATCACAACAACCAAAACCGGGGTTTAAAGCTCGGATTCAGCGGTGCTATTTCTAGCATTTTTAGCGTTTCTAGCTAATATCAGCGTCTTTGAAGCTATGCGAGTATGATAATAATGTAAGAGATATATCTGCAGCTCATCCAGGTTGAAGGTTAGACAAATACACAGTATGATTTCATGAGCGAAAAATGTTAGAAATGATGACAGGTTCTTGTGTAATTACAATTAATTACAGTAATTACTTGTGTAATTGTGTTATGACGGAGTAATTACACTCATAACTGTGTAACCATAGAATTGGTCAAAATTTCCGATCACTAGGCAGCTGAAGGAACACCGTCCCCATGATTCCTCAATGTTCGGGCCTAGGTACTTGGGGATTTATCAAATTGTCTATTACGGCGTAATGTTAACACTTCAAAATAATTAATTCTACATTGAAATCCTCGTGAAAATTAGCACAAATAATCTCAAACTTAAGCTTTCAAAACTGAAGTTTGGGATTGGTAATGACTAATATTTAGCTTTCGAACCACTGAATCCATTCATATCTTGCCAACAAAGTAAATTTTTAACTTTTAAAACTTTTAGGATATTGAAAACCGGCCGCCAGATAAAGCTGTATATACGCCAGATAAGGCTGTGTATACGCCAGATAAGTCTGTATATACGCCATATCAGGCTGTATATAAGCCAGATAAGTCTGTATATACGCCAGATAAGTCTGTATACACGCCAGATAAGTCTGTATATAGCATAGATGAAGTCTGTATATACGCCAGATAAGTCTGGCGTATATACAATTTTTTGTAATGTCCTGATACGCCATTTTAACGCCTAGCATGAAAAAATTTTTTGGCGTGTCAGAGGTTTTTAAAGCTGATCTCAGCTCGAAAGAATACCAGTGAGGATAACGAGTTGTTTGTGGACGTTTCTTAGGAACGAAGCGCTCAAGTGCAGATACGATATGTTTATTAAACGCTGCTACCACGCAGTTTACATAGGTCATGTTGTATATGTGTCCCAGTTTACGTTATCTAATTATTTTCGCTATCTAAATATTTAATTAGATAACGTAAACTGGTAACGTGAGTTAAATAATAATTCTATGTAATTATCATTTAAACCACGTGGACGGAACATGACCGTCTTTTTTTCATTGAATTAACATGCAAGCCGTTTATCTCAGCCCACGCTTTTAGTTTGAAAAGAAAAGCGTTAGCTTAGCTTATAAAACTATTTTCGCGTGTGTCCGAAAATAAAATATGCTCGTGTCATCTGCATAGATGACATATTTGTAACTGCAATCAATTTTTACTATATCATTAATGTATAACAGAAAAAAAGTAGTGGTCCAAGGATGCTTCCTTGTGGAACTCCAGATGTAGTATTTAAAGGAGATGAATTATATTTATTAATTTGAATCACCTGTGAAAGCAATTGTAAGTATGACCTAAACATTCGCAGGGAATGTTATCCCTAAGACGACTTCAAAGCGAAAGCCCTAGTGCCGATGCATTAAAGACAGACACACGATTTACGGATATTACGGTACCCCTCCGATCGAAGCGGAGGGGTACCGCGTCGAACTACTGAACGAAAGGTCGCTGGTTCAACGCCAGCCGAGGGACAAGAACGAAAAGCCTTTTGTAACGCCATATGGTTGTCCAGTAGCCACGAGATGGCATTTCTACCTTTCGTGTCGCCGGTTTTAGTGCCTTTCGTGTCTCGACGTGTTTTCGCTCAAGGACTTTGAAGGTCGACTGAACGATGAGACACATCACGCTTTCGCCTTAGCAAGTTCAAGTGGAAGATCGCGGATGCCATATGCCACATGAACTTACCTGTGCCTTTAGTGGACTCCCACGTTGCACCGTTACCACCCCCCCCCTGGAGCTAATGTTAACCGGCCGACAACAAACCTAGTGACAGTCTCCGGCAGGCTTCGTCGAAGCTCTTTTTCTACGGGTCTCACCGTGCTTCTTCCTCCATTATGACTTCCGCAGGCCACTGACCTGGTAGTTTATGTGGATGCTGGAGTGACTTAATCACGACTTAAACAAACCTCGTTTGCCTTTACATCTTGACGTTAAATCAAACGCGTTCGTACGTCGTGGACACTATTCTACCCTCAGTACTGGAAAAGTAGTCCGCCCTCTGGGACGGTCTGACCGCTTTTCTGCCTCTTATTGATACCCTAAGGCCACCCTGTCTCATTTTCTACACAGATTCGATGCAGGCTGTGCACGCCCTACGTTGTGTTGACAGCTCCTTCAGTGTGGCGACTGCCAGTCTGCTGGATTCGCGTATCATGTGTTCCCTCTCGTGCCGTGGCAGACGCTGCCCGTCAACCTCAAATGGTGGTGCACCCACTACTTCTTCTTAAGCTGCCGGCCGTGGACACTCAAGTCATATACAAGGAGGCTCTGCGGCGCACCAGACGAGCTCTTATTCCTCCGTCTGGTCCCAACCTCCCTGGCGGTCTTACCCGCCCAGAAGAGGTTTCACTCCGAAGACCTCGTGTGAATGCGGCGATCACACCAACTGACGCGCCAGAGGGTTCACATCACGGCATCCGCCTGCTGACCCTTCTGTCCCGTTCCAGTCCGGGAGGTCGATTTCGAGCACCTCCTCTGGACTTGCCTGGGCCTTCAAGTGGCCGGTCGGCGCAGACTTGGCCAGGGGCCTTCATCGTAACCGGCCTGCAGACTTTCGACTTTAGACACGTGGCCCGCACCACCTCTCCCTTCTCGACTTCTTTTAGGAAACAGGAATTCACTTTCTCCGTTGATTCTATGTCGCATGGCAAACTAACATAATTTAAAAAAAGTTTATGCGGCTTATTTGCTTATTGAACTTCACGTCAGGGTGTCACGTGACGTCATGACACCCCGTGACTTTTCACATCACGTGACGTCGCAACATCATTTGACACCATGCTGTCTGATAACACCTAGATGTCACGTGAAGGCATGACATCACTTGACGTCAAGATTCCGCGTGACTGCTGCGTCGCGGTGTCGCAAGACGCCATGGGATTATCACGTCACGGTGTTGCATGATGTCGTGATAGAAGTTAACGTCATGACGTCATCCGACTTCATGGCGTCGCAATGTCAAAGTGACGTCATAAAGTCACGTGCCTCTTTGACGTCCTTTGAGAATTTCACGCCATGAGACACCATGATACTACGTGACACCGTAACGTCGTGTGACGTCCAAGTCACGTGACCTTGTAACGTCACGCATTGTCGCACACGCACACAGCAGGTCCCTGCCGAACGCCACTCAGAACAGCCAAAGCCCGTGGCTATGGGGAGGTCTCGTCGAGAAAAGACGCCCGTTCTTGTTCTCTCCAGCCCGGCCGCATCGTCTGCTCACTTGAGTCACGTGGACAACGCGTTTTAAGTGCGCAGTCTCGTAAAATTTGTTAAATATATAATACAAGCACAATATAAAACGCGTTGTCAAGGTTTAAAAAACCAAATTTATATTCATGATTATCCCGTAACCGCGGGACCACATTGCAGTCCCGCAGCTCCCAAACTTTCCGAATGAACCACCCCGGTAGCTATATTTTCTTCCCTCGTACAGGCTCCTCCGAGTCTTGTAAGTTTACGTTGTGTGTGACCTGCTGACTGCCTGAGAAGGAAGGCTGCGATATTTCAGAAGCGAAGGGACGCTAAAATAATCCAGTCTCCGCCTCAAGGAGCGTCCACGAGCAAGATATGGGTCAACGAAGTTAAGCTTTTCGTCCCAAGCTTCTAGCCGCTGCTCTTGTTTGTGGATCTTTTGTGTTTTCTTGATACTACTGAATGTTCGTGGGCTCGCAGCCCTGCTACGGTGTGCGTGGCATCAGTGGCCTCTAGTCAACTATGACACTGGTTGATTATTGATAGACCTTTATCTCGACAGGGAGAAAGAGTCCTTAAGTTCCTGTTAAGTTCTTTTCGTGTCGGATATTGCGGGACGTATGTATACGATCGACAGGTGAAAAATAACTTATTTGCGGACTTTGTTGGTCATGTAGTACGCGAGTAGAGTGCTGCAATCGGTTGCTTTTATCTCGTGATAGAATGGAATCTCGTTCTTCTTCGTTATCCATGGGCAATTGAGTCGATATTGGTAAATATGCGCGGTTACGTTCAAGTTTTCACTGGAAGGAGTAACAATATCATGCGCTAATATTGAAAGTGCGTTGTTTGTGCTTTTGTGTTTATTTATACTAATGTTACTTCATTGCCTTCACCGCGTTTATACTAGAATCGAGCTGGGCAAAATTGACGATAATAATCCCTGGAGAATGTGAAAAGTCGCTTGCGCCTTTGCATTAATTGCATTATCATCATAACTTTAAAATGCATGCTGTTCACCCTTGTTATTTGTTAGACTGGTGGCAGCAGATAAAACCTGTTTGCTCTACTGGCGTTTAACTCCTGGTTAGCTCAGTTGGTAGAGCGCTACAATAGAAATGGAGAGGTCTCTGGTTCGATACCAAGAGTCGGGGGATTTTTTCGGTCGCGCACCAGTCACCTAGCTGTGCTTGGAGATTTGTGTTTTTTGTTTGTCCCGCTTGTACCCCTTCCGCAGGTGTAATTATCGTAATTGTTGTCCAGCTCGCTTACATTTTTGCACCCATTTTCACTATTTACTATTTATTTATTTCTACATTTTCGGTGCCCTAAATAGCCCTGGAGCCTACATAAGAGTGCACCGTTTACTCATGCATGCAGTGTTGCATTAAGGGCAGGCACACAAAACGCATGCAGATTATGAAGAAACTGAAAACGTGATGCATAAATGTTAAAGAGGAAAAGTGCATGAACTTAAAGATAACACATTTTGCTAAAATACATACGAGAAAAGACGCCTTATAAAAGCATTCTCAGAAACTGCATACTAAAACTCTCCCGCAAAAAGATATCTACATCGGGCATGTCAATCACAGTTGACAAGTTAAAATTATACTGTATACGCCCAATAAAACCCAACCTTTTTTTTCTTTTTTTTGCTTAGAAGAATTGAAAACACAATGGGAGCGAAGAGTTCTTTAGACGGATGAGGTTAGTTTCGGGCCATCGATTAAACCATGAAACATTTGTGCAAAAATAAAAAGTCCCGTGCCTGCCTCCTTTTAAAGAGTCAGTGCAAGTTTAAAATCTTTAACAACCGCTCATGGCTGAAATAAATTCGGCTGTTAAAATATCGGCCGTAAAGCAGTCGAACAAATTTCTTTTGTATATTTTCATGTTCATTCCAGTTTGTCTGGTTTAGACGATTCCGAACAACGCTGGAGAGATCCAGTTCAGACAGGATAAGGGATCGATACAGATACAAAAACAAAACTATCCCCTGAAATCGCGCGTCCTTCTGGAAAATCGCACCCAAAATACGGTAACATGCGTTGCTCAAAAATTCCTCATAATCAGAGAATTTCAATTCACTGTCCAAGAAGACTCCTACATTACGTACAACTGAAACGCGCTCAATCGAGCACTTGTTCAAGGTGTAGTCCAAGATGTTGCAAGGATTAATGTTCTCTACAAAAATATATATAGCTTTTGTTTTAGCCGGGTTGAGAAGCAAGCTGTTAACTGTGCACCAATCTGCCAGCGCTATAATATCTTGCTGCAGTTTATCGCATTCAGAGATGTCAAGAATAGCTCGAAAAAGCTTAACGTCATCGGCGAACTCTAATATTTCCGACTGATTTAGGAATAAACAAATATCGTTTACGAATATGTTGAAAAGCGAAGGCGATAGGTTCGAGCCATGCGGGACGCTTCGATCTGGAGAAGTACGCGGTTGAACGTACACCACCGTATAAAACAGATTTACATCGACCATGTGGATAGCTCTGAATTCATTCGCAAAGTGGTAAGAAGAGACCGAAGGAATCAAGTTGTTTAACTAGCAATTAATGGTTCATCATGTCAAAAGCTCTTTTAAAATCTAAATAAATTGCGTCAGCCGACTGCTTTACTCTATTTCGGCACCTACAAATTACGTAAGCGCAATCGAATTTCTTTCCACAAAACGATTTGGCATAAAACAATGTTGTTGTAATTTATACATCTGGAAAAAAATCGCATAATATGACAATACATGGCTTTCTCGAACACCTTGGCAAACGAACAGATCAGTGAAATTGGACAATAATTACTGACTGATACTGCTGACCCATCTATTGAGCATTGTCACAATTAGTGAAAACTTTCATGCAGGTGGGTTAAGCCTATCTTTCAGCGACCGATTAAAAATAACAGTTAAAATAAAAGATAACACGTCGCCGCACCCTTGATGTATAAACGGAGGAATTCCGCAGGCTCCATTCAATTTATTAGGTGGCGTCGCCTGAATCGCCGAAACAATGTCATCATTGCTGAGCTCGGGGACTGATAAGTATAGGTTTTCCTGGTTCGGCAATGTGCAGGTTTCAGACGTACCTCCCGCGGAATCAAAAACAGTAGAAACAAAAAACTGCAAACGCAAAAATTATATCTGAAATCTCAGGGTGTTCATCCTTGTTGGCATTAGCCTGATGGCAGCCGATAAAATCTGTTCGCTCTACTGACGTCTAACTCCTGGCTAGCTCAGTTGTTAGAGTGCTCCACTGAAAATGGAGAAGGCCCTGGTTCGATACCAGGACCCGGCGGATTTTCTCGGTCTGGCACCAGTCACCTAAGTATGTTCGGAGAGAGAGTATATACTTTATTGAGGTCATCAAGGATGACTTCGGGTGTTCACCCTGGGGGGCGTCTTAGCTCGCCTCATCGGCTAGGATAACCAGCTGGCGCTGACCTTCCGCGTCCGAGGCTCTGATGGCCGTCTCCCAGGAGTTGAGTCGCCTTTGAAGCCGTGCTGAGTCTTGTAGTTTTGGATGTTTCGGGCAGGCCAGGTGTGGTGGATGGTGCCTCGGCCCTGTTGACCGTTGGGGCATGTGGGTGAGGGGTAGAGCTGGGGGTAAAGCAGGTTGAGTCTGGGTGGCGTTGGGTAAGTGTTGGTTGGGAGCAAGCGCCACTTGACCTGTTCCCCTTTGTCGAGCGTATGATGAGATGGTGGTAGAGTGCGCCGTTCCTCCCGATAGTAAGTTGTGATGTTCTTGTAAATGGCGAGTGGGGTGGGTGTTGAGTTTGTACTTTGTCCTCCTTGTTCCACTTTTCAAAGGAATATTATCGTCGTTCTTGTCCAGCTCGCTTGCACCTTTAGATTAATTGCACTATTATCATAATCTTAAAATGCAGGCCGTTCACCCTTGTTGGTGTTAGACTCGTGGCAGCTGATAAAACCTGTTTGCTCTACTGACGACTGTCTCCTGCTTAGCTCTGTTAGTAGTGCGCTCCACTGTAGATGGAGAGGTCCCTGGTTCAATACCAGGACCTTGCGTATTTTTTCGTGTTGTATTTGCCAGTGCTATATGTACTCACCTTATGTTTTTTATACAGTCCTTTCGCGCTTTGGGGTCCTGCGGAACTCTGAAGAAACTGCAAGAATCTTTCTCCTCGCGATGGTTACAACCAGGTACGAAGTAGGCACTCTAGTACGAAGCACCCTCCCATGGCGCGAGTCCGCAAACAAAATTTGGAATCTCAACAGATCGCCTGAAGTGCTTTTCTCACGGGTGCAATGCGAGCTTTTAGCAGACGAACATCTCGATCGACGCCCGTACTTCCGATAAACCATATTTTGCACTGCATCCCACAATGAATTTTTATAAATAGTCTGAAACTCATTATATTTCAAACAAATGCAATATCAGAATATCGTCTTTATTCACACTATTCGAACGACGGCGCCGGCTTGGCCGGCCGGCGTGTGGCAAACGGCATACTTCTTCCATTTGTCGTCTCCTGCAGGCACCTTTAGGACCGGAAGTTGCAGTCGTAAATATTTCAGAAACAAGCGATTACCGGCACACTTATGTCGGAACATATATGACATTCAAGCTTTCTATATCTGTGATTTTTAGAAGTTTAAATCCTCCATTCCTGATTTTTGAAGGCTCGGGTTTTCGTAGCGAAACATAGCCACTTGTATTTGTCCATAACAATGACCCTAGCAACGGTTTGTTTGGACCCATGACGTCACACTTACGGAGTCAATAGACCTTTTGCTAAATTTTCCAAGCACCGAGGTGCATGTTATGAGTGTAGTTACACGCGCTGTACGCGCTGAGGTCTGCAGTTGAAATTGTTCTAAAGCAAAAAGCCGAAAACAAATTGTGCCTTGCACGCGCGTTCGTCAAAGCCCTATTATGATTATTTACTTAGGATTTTTTACAAGGGGAAGGTCAGCGCGCGCGGACCGTAGAGTTACACTTCCTGCATTTTCCTCGATGTTTGGGGAATTTACTAATAGAGTCTATTTTCACTGGAGCCGAATTACAGGTTTTTCAATTTATGGTGGTGCTATATACAGTTCTTACATGCTGGACAACCATGCTGCCGGTCTACCGCCCGCCTTTCACTGCTCAATTCTTCCTTATCGTTTCTGAGACTGAACTTCGTCGTCCTCTTCCGAATTCGAAAGGAAATATCAACGAGGCTTGTCCTCAATTCAGAGCAGCCAAGCATTTAGAAATTTCCCAAACAAGGGTAAATTTAGTTTTACCTTACCCAGTATCTGTACCACGAGCAACACAAAATTTGACTGCTCAAATGTATGCAGCGCTGAGTCGCGAAAACCGGGTAGCGCGCGTTTTGGAATCCCCCTCTTGCGGGAACGTTTTCCACGGAAGCCACTTATCTTCGCTACAACCAGTAGGCGACACCAGCTACCACCCCACAATAAAACGCGGAGCTATCGCTCATCCAGCCCTCGTCAAACTTGGCTAGGTACTTGTAGGCACCTAGTAGGGAAGAGCGGTTAACTTTTAACCACGTTTAAAGTTAACCGGCTTCGAGCAAACGGGCCCTGGTGGCCGCTGATAAAACCTGTTTGCTCTACTGACATCTAACTTTTGGTTACCTGAGTTGGTAGAGCGCTCCACTGGAAATGGAGAGGTCCTGGTTCGATATCAGCACCAGGCGGATTTTTTTGATCGCGCACCAGTCACCTAGCTGTGTTTGTAAATTTGTGTTTGTCATTTGTCCCCCTTTTCCGCTTCCCCAGGAATTATTATTGTCATTCTTATCCAGCTCGCTTGCACCTTTGTATTAATTCCACTATCATCAGGGTTCTCATGCCGCACTTAATTACTGGAATCTTAAAATGATCTTGCCTGTGCATTTGATAAATGCCGCCAAACTGATTGTGTATTCCTGGATTTTATTAAGGCTTTTGATGTAGTTGACCATGCACTCTTAATTCATAAATTGCACTGCCTTAACATTGATGAATATATTCTTAAAAAACTAGCTAATTACCTCGATGGCAGAAAACAGCGTGGTATTACAAGTAGCTTCACACTTAATATGTGTAAGGTCAGGAGTGCCTCAAGGTTCAGTCTTAGGCCCCCTTCTTTTTTCTTTTTCTTTCAATAATGACACTAAAACCGGAATCTCAGTAAATATTATAGGTTGTACGCAGATGATTGCGCTCTATATAAAAGTGTTCAGTGATGAAGACGCTATATTGTTCTTCAGAATGATTTAAACAAAAATTCAGAGTTCTGTGAGAAATAAAAAATGTCAACTAATATGTCCAAATGTCTCCATGTTAGATTTACTCGGAGGCTTAAGATTGTTCCGACATATTTTATATTAAACAATCTTAGTTTAAAGCCTTGCACGGAGGCAGTCTATCTCGGAGTGCGTCATACTCTCTATAATGTGACTGTTCCACTTACTGTGGAACAATCAAATTATACGTCAGTGTTCTAATTCTAGGGGTGATACATTTTTTTCATCGAAATTTAGGCATATTTTATTTAGCCTAAAAGAAGCCTTGTACATTTCTTATGCGCTGCCGATTTTAAATTACGCTTAAATTTGAAATAACCGGCATACGCCAAACTGCATAAATCAAATTGAAAAAAAACACGAAATCAAGCCTCGATAGTATATATATATATATATATATATATATATATATATATATATATATATATATATATATAGATAGATATCCAAGAGCCATGATTTTCGCAATGGTGTTTCTGAAAAAAAGCTAAAACTCATTTGGAAACCCCTACAGCAAAGGCCTTCGTCTAAATAGTTTTTAATAATTTTCATTACGGCAGCATTGCGATGCAAGATAACTGCCGAGGCGCACGTATGGGCGCGCTGCTCCCAGCCGATTCGTGGCCGGTCGCAATAGTTGCCTTGTGCGTCTTGCAAAATGCGCTTTCAAGTGTATAAACGTTCAAGCCGATGAATACAATTTCTTCATGGAATCCGGGAACAGCAAGTACTAATGCAATAAGTGTATGAAACGAAGGGATCCTTCGACACTTGAGCTTATCAGCGAGGCCGGCATCGCTATCACGCCTCCCGAGGATTGTGCGGCTTTTTTGGATTTTGCAGACACCTTCAACGGTAATTCTTCTGCAAGTATTATCCAGTTGGTTCAGTCAATGGCAAGTCGACTGGAAGAGCTCTCACGCGAAGTGCGAGTGCTTCGAGTGGAAAACATTTCGCTTCGTGACGCGGTGCGTGCCCTGCGAGATTGTGTCTGTGGGAGTGTAGAATTCCCAGCACTGCCCCATGGCAGCGACTGCCCAGCTCCATCCACGGGTAGCTTCGCATCAGCTGTTATCACAGACCCAAGTGCATCGCGTCCTGGCATACAGCTACCAAAGTTCCATGCTTGACAAAAGTCTCCTGGTCGTCAGCAACGTGTGGTCGTGCACCGCTCATCCGACCCGGAGAGGCAGACGCAGACGCCTCCAACCACAGTTGACACAACCAAGCAGTCCGTGCTAAAGACCACCCCGAGACCATCGGCAGTGACAGGTCTCTTTGTCTCCCGTCTGGCTGCGAGCACCGAAGCATCGGATGTGCAAGGACTTCTAGCAGGGCTTGTTGGGGACAAGACTGTCGTGTGCATCAAACTGAAAACCAGGATCCGACGTACAGCTCTTTCCGTGTCTCTTTGGAAAAGGACTTGTTTGAACTCTTGGATCACAGCCTGAGGTGTGGCCTGCTGGTTGCGTCTTCCGTCCATTTTATGGACGGAAGTTTTCGCCTTCACGTCACTTTGAAGATTCTGATATTGACCGAAGCTATCCCCAATGATGGCGCGGAAAAACTAACTTGTACTATCAAAATACGAGAGGTCTCAAAACCAAAAGTGAGGAATGTTTTGGTAATGCACTTTCTTGTGACCATGACATCATTTGTCTGACGGAAATGTGGCTAAATGAATCTTGCACTAGCTGCTCATATTTTCCGAGTCAATTCTCAGTATTTAGACCAGGCAGAAACTACACTGAACTTGTTAAATACGGTGGCGGTGTTCTAATAGCGTGCAAGTCTGATCTTCATCCGATTAGGCGGACAGACCTTGAGACGTATAGGAATTGTGTCGGGTGGAAATAGCGGCATCGTATGGCTTAAACTACCTTGTTGGCTGTTATTATTCTCCGCCACATTCCGACGTTTGTGTTTTCGTAGACCATTTTGCAGACCTAGAGAACCGAATTGATTTTTCAAAGTACAAAGTACACGTTTACGGCGATTTTAACCTTCCAAAGGTCAACTGGTTAACCGACTTTGCCCAGAGTGACTGCGCTGTAGTACGAGATAAAGTACAGTGCCTGACCAATTTTATCTATTTTAACGGGTTGCATCAGCACAATACGATAAGAAACTGCTGGAAATGTTTTAGATTTGATCATATCAAATGTACCCGTCTTCGACATGAAAGAGACACGCGAGGCGCTTGTCCCAGTCGATTATTTTCATTCTCCGTTTACACTATGTTTCTTTTTATCATTTCAAATAGTACGTGAGCAGTCACTACCCAAGTTTGTCTATAACGCGTGGCGATTATCTCGGCCTATACAATCGTCTTCGTGGCTATGATTGGTCTTCCCTCTTTCACCTTACGGACGTTAATTCTTGTGTCGAATCGGTAACATCAACTGTCCAGCGGGCTATAGAAGAATTCATACCTAAACAGTGTCCAAGGAAATCAAAATTTCCTAAGTGGTTTTCATCTGTCCTGAAATATTATATGTGTAAAAAGCAGCATTACCACAAACTCTATAAAAAGTCAAATTGTGAATATTGGTATCAGAGGTTTTCAGTCTGCAGAGCAATAGTTAAGAAGCTTTACTCTCGAGATGAAGCTCGTTATCACAGCTGTTTGGAAAACAATTTTAAAAAGAACCAAGTTGCTTTTGGAGTTATGCTCGGGCACAAAGTAAGGATAATGTCAGCGCTTCTGTGTAAAAATTGACGATAAGATTTTATGCAAGACACAAGAAGTGAGCCGAGCGTTTGCTAATCACTTTAGCTCTTGCTTTTCAGAACGTGACAGTAAGCGTAATGATTTCGAATTTGAAAGTTTTGCTGACTCCTTAGCATACCACAGCGTAACCGAGGATGAGGTGATGTGCTCGACACGGAAGCTCAAACCCAAAATTTCAACTGGCTGTGATGACATTCCTAATTTTATTATCAAAGGATGTGCTGAAATACTTATACCTATCCTGACACATGTATTTAATCTGTCTTTACAGTATGGGGTTTATCCTCCTCGGTGGAAAGTTTCAGTCGTAATGTAATACCAGTCTTCAAGTCAGAAAATCCTTGTAATGTCAATAATTTCCGCCCTGCATCTCTTTGTGGCTTCTCAAAGGTTTTGGAGATGGTGCTGAATGAACGCTTGTACAATTTTAAACAAAATATTTCACCTTTGCAACATGGATTCCTCAGGGGCACATCAGTGGAGACGAGCTTAGCTACTTTCCTCGGTCATAGTGCCTGCAGGATGCAACCGTGGTCAGGTGGACATAGTCTACTTTGACATGACCAAGGCGTTTGATAAGGTTGACCACCAGATACTCTTGTTGAAATTAAAAGAATACGGACTATGCACCTTGTATTGCGCATGGTTTGAAAGTTACTTTTCAAATCGCCAAAATTATGTTAGATTTTTTAATTGTGTGTCGGAGAAATTTGCATCTTTATCTGTGCTTACCACAAGGTTGTCACCTTGGACCACTTCTGTTTTTGATATTTGTTAACGATCTACCATGTTCCATCAGAAATCTCGAAAGTGCTAATGTTCTGCCGATGACTTTAACACTTTTCCGTGTGGTTGACAATGTGAATGACTGTATTCAGATAAAAATGACATCCGCTCCGTTGAACATTGGTGCTTAAAAAATAGGCTTCAATTGAATCCAAAAAAAGACTGTAGTAATGTCCCTTACCAGGAAGAAGTGCGACCATAGTCTTCGACTACACTATATTTGAAGAACAAGTGCTGCGGGTTGTCTATGTACAGGATCTTGGTGTCTTTGTGGTCTCGAGATTGGATTTTCGCCTCCACGTCTCTCGCATTGTTGGTCAAGGACTTCCGCCAACTGGGTGTACTCTCGGCTGACGAAAACAATTTCGTCGCTCTGGGTGATTTTTATGTCTGTATTGTGCATTGGTTAGATCACGCCTCGAGTTCGCGTCTGTGGTTTGGAACTCTGTAACGATGTTACATAGTAATCCTATTGAAAACGTTCAGCGTAAGTTATACGAATTTTATACGATCGTATATTGGCCGCCGCCGTTTCTACAACTACCATCTCCTGCTCACTGACCTCGGTCTGAGTGCCTCTGCACGATAGACGAAATTGCAAGAGACATGCAATTTCTGCGTCAAATTGTGCATGGTTCTCTTGATTGTGCCCAGCTGCTGATGTCGCTGAGGTTCCGGGTACCGTCAGGGTGGACATCAAAATGCAGATATACGTTTTATCCTGATGTGCGGGCCGCTTGCCCAATGACACGTCTGCAAACAGACTCACGATGCCTTTTGTGTGAAACAGACATTTTCGCCTGATTGTGTTTTTATCCCATACTTTTATGTATCTGTGTACAGGACAGTGCACTGCTGCTCAGGCCACTTGGCTGTTTGCAGCGCACGCGAATAAACCCCATCTATCTGTCTATCATCTACTGCTTTGATTGCGTCAGAGTATATTAAGGCACCCAATCATGTTTCTCAAAATAAATAACAAAAGAGTATGAGTGTTTTTCCAAAACTGACGTCTTAAAAGTTTTTTTTCTCCAGACAATTAAAAACTGGAACGTGCTCCCCAAAACATTTATAGATCTTCTTACCGTTGATTTATTTTTAAATAAATTGTGATATTGTAGAGTGTTACTGAATGTTTCCTTTTGAATGTTTATCTTGTTCAAACTCATCATTTATTATTTCCTGTTGTTTGTGTGTTTCTTTACAACTTTCGTGTCATCGCCTATTGTAATGCCTAGTCAGCGATGTAGAAGCACCTATAAATAAATACATTAATAAATAAATAAGAAATAAATAACACCCTCCAGGTAAGCACTACAAGGTGTAAATTTTGAACTGAGAGTTACCTGCCACGCCCACCTTCAGTGTAATCATAATAATATTAATAATATTTTTATTTTCCCCAGCGGAATAGGGGACAGAGACAAAAACGGGCTGTAGTTGACTTGACGATGTCTCTGCCCCCTTATAGTTAGCAAGATGGAATACAGCTTGAAAAAACAACACAAATCTAGATAAATTTAAGATAAACGATTAGAAACATAACACGCGACAAAATCAACATACACACAAAAGACTATCTAAAAATTAAACAAAGGTAAAAACAATTGAATAATTAAGAAAACATTGTGAAGCCACTCCACTCTGTGAAGGTGGTTGGCTAGTAAAGCTCTAGAGTACCACCACAGATGTTTCACTAAGAGGCATACGGGAAACAATTCACCAAATGTTTATTTACATTATTTTGAAAGTGTAATAATGATTTCATTGTGATCACTAAGATATGCACTAATGGGTTTCATTGCAACTGTGGTCAGAACTTTCTGCTAAAGTTAAATCAATACATATAATGCTTCAGATTGTTATGATCTGCTGCTTTTATATGGGTAAAGCAGTGGCGTCACCCGACTCGAGTGGGAGAAGGTCCATAGTTATCGAGATGTATCTCCTTTATCACATGTTTGGACTTCTTTCTTTATAAAAATGCATATCGAGGTGACGGGGCTCAGATTCCTTTCCATACAAGGAAGCGCTTTTATATGCAATTTTGTTTGTGCGGATTTTTTCCGTCCCGCACCAGTCACCTAGCTGTGTTTGGAGATGTGTGTTTGTCCTTTGCCCTTCTTGTTCCCCTTTTCCAGTAATTATTTTCGTCATTTTTGTCCAACTCGCTTGCACCTTTGCACTTAATTGCATTATAATCATAACCTTAAAGTGCAAGCCCTTTACCCTTGTTGGTGTTAGACTGATGGCAGCTGATAAAACCCGTTTGCTCTACTGACGTCTGACCCCAGGTTAGCTCAGTTGGCAGAGCGCTCCACTGGAAATGGAGAGGGTCCCGGGTTCGATACCAAGATCCAGGCGTACTTTTTCCGTCCCGCACCAGACATACTTCTAATCCTCAAGTGCCTTGACACTAAACTCTTTTTAAAGTAACAACGCAATTTCCGTGATTTTTTTTCGGAAACCATATTCAAATTTTGGTATATTATTATGTTTACCTAAAAATGTATTCGCTTATGCACCAACTCATGTTTACAAACAAACCGGAGCGCCCCTAGCGGACGCCTCCGGCGCCGCGCATGCGCGATGGCGGTGTGGGCAGAGAGCTCGCCGTCGCCCATAAACACACCATTGAAATGCGATGTTGTCGGCGTGAGTGTGAGTCCCCCTGTTCTTTTCGCGTTCGAGGTGTTGGTTCTACGTCTTCCTGGCGATGTCTGACTATCTTGAGCGGCGTCAGCGAAATTGCCGAGGCTCGTTGCACCTGCAAAACTGTCGCGTGAATAATGTGACATGTGGCGATTCATTCCGCGTGGACGCCGCAGAATGTGCGCTAAAGCCTGATTCGCATGATGAGATTTCGCTCGGAATTTTCAGTCGCGACGCCACTCGGGCGGCAAAAGCGTGAACCGTAGCTGAGATGGTTGACGTCGATACTGAAAATCGCAAGCAGGAATCGAGACCAACTGAATTAGGCATAACAAGTCGGTGATGGTCACTGGTAACAATGATCAACATCTCACTGTTTACATCGAGGCCTGCTTACCAACCTTCAAATTTAAGTCTTTTGAAGCCTGCACTTACTCTTATCGCAAGTACCGGGCTTACATTTGGTCTACGGACCGGCGTCGTCTAAGAGAGCGGTACGACAAGCAGAAGCGTTTGAAAGAGCAGACGATAGTTCGGAGGATCAGGCGGCCGTTCGAACTTCAAGACGCGCTGAACGTAGTCCGCAGGTGGTCCGCACAACTGGACGGTTTTCTGGCGTTCATGTTGGAACAAACCAAATAAATCTGATGACCACAAGTATCCGTGAATTCAACCCAAAGTGCTTCCCGCCCAAGCAATCGTTGTCCGGCGGCGTCTGTTTTCCCTTTTCACGGCCCCTGTTCGCGTTCTCCGGACGAACCGAGCAGGCAGAAAACGCATGAAAACTGACGCTTCAAACCTTTCCCGACTACTTTTGGTAAAGCCCCAGTCGGCGTTTTTGACGAGAAGAGCAGGTTTTTGTCCGGTTTCTTCCGAAGTAACACAAGAATGCACGTGCCCCATGGCGCGCTTCCACCCACAGCCCCAGACCGGAAGTGCGCCCGATACGCCACCACCACGCCGTGACGTCACGGGGATGAGTTCGTGCACACTGCAGGCGGGTACTCCACATGCTCGGATCTGCTGGAGCTGCTTTCAGGCTTTCATCTCCAAGAGACGCTTCTACGTCCTTGCTTCGCCTGTTGAAGGCCATCCCCAAGGGGGAGAGGATTTACGTAGAGAATAAGTCTGACTTTGGTGCCAGTTACTCTCCATTTTCGGGTGGAAGTCGACGGCTGAACCGACATATCTTCTTTGTGGACATGGGTCGATTGCTGAGAATTCTGCAAAATGGAACAGTCTTCGGGATAGGACTGCTCTTCGACGTTTTCCAGTAAAAACTTTACACCCACCTTCTTTCCCTTTTCACGGCACATATCCAGGTTCTCGGACAAAACTGAGCGCGTGAAAACTGACCTGCAAACCTTTACTCGGCACTTTTGGTAACGGCCCCAGTCGCACGGCGTTTTGACGAGAAGGCAGGTTTTTGTCTGGATTCCAGCTACAAACAACGCAGGAGATACACGTCTGGCATGGGGACTTCTGCCCACAGCCCCATACCGGAAGTGACTGGCGCGCCGCCACCGCGCCGTGACGAGGATGAAGCCAGCATGACGCCGGAATAACCTTTGCTCATGGCTTTAACAGGTTTGCACTGGATAACATTTTCGTCATCACCGATATGCAGAATAATATCGAATAGAATTTAGTATGCTGTTTCACCACCTTGCATTGCAATGGATTGAAAGCTCTTGAAATGAAATAAAAATACAACATATATCCGATTTGTTATAATTTAATGGCATCCACCGTTCGACACTAATCACCGTCTCCTGTTTTCTGATTCACCCAGAAAATGACGTTCTTCGACTTCTGTACATCGTCATATCACTACCCCTCGAGTCGACAGAACTTTTCCGCTGTAATCCATTTGGCAGTGAAGTCCGAGGAACAACCAGGTGACTAGCGATGGAAAGAGCTGAACTCAGTTCTGTTGTTTTTAAGAACACTGACAATAAAACGTCGCAGAGAATAATTCAGCCTTCGACACCAGTAAATTTTCTACCGGACCATCAACAACCGAAGCGTTGGCATTATTGTCAACAAAACAGCTTTTTTCCTGCGATGCAATCACCGGGCACTTCCTTTGGCAAACCTGAATTTGATACACCACTTTGCTGAACTCATTGGACGGCCTTACGTCTGGAGCGACCCGCGATTATTCAACGTTTGACTTCTTCATATTTATTGACAAGC